>APFE031024919.1:2197-41994 GCA_000404065.3 Pinus taeda | reverse complement strand
ATTAATATGAAATGAAATGAAGGGAGTGAACATACCCCTAAGAATAATTGTAATATTTGCGTATTTTATTCACATACACTTCATACTTATGATAAAATCTTTTTGTGGGTATTTTGAATGAAATGGAATTTAACATGGGGTTGTTTACTTTTCATAGGCAAATGGAGTTTAACCTTAGGAAAAGGGGTTTTATTAGGGTAATGAAGGGAAATGAATTTTATGATGGGAATTCTAACACTTGATGTCCATAAGTCATTAATCCAAGGGTCCGATCCCACCAAAAGTCAGAGAAATGCTCGGAGCCTTTATGACTTGAAGGATTTTTAGCACTAGAACTTACTTGTGGATGGGGAAATTAGTAAGTAAAGGGATGAAATAAATGAAGGGGAATTAATTAAATGAACTTGTAAACCATTGTTTTTTCTTTCTTAACTGCTCATGCACATTGAAACATATAATTAAGCATGATAAATGTGCTTTTATCCAATCAACTTTATACTTCAGAAACCTTTCTTCTACTCACCCATTACTTACCCTAACATTTTTTCTTCATTTTATTTGGGTGCATTTAGGCTAGCAGACCCTTATCATTCATTTTTCTTTTGAAAAGTTAACTATCTACTTCTAAGCTTATATCTTCCAAGGGCTCAGATTAAACTAATGAGCTCTTTTTATTTTCTCTACCTATCTAATGATCTGCCAAGATTAAATTGTTTGTTTAGATTTTATTCTCTAACTAAAAACATTAAATTCAAAGCATGAAATAACCAAGATTAAGCAGTTTGACTACCATGGGTTGTGGCATGTATGGAAAGCTGGAAAAAACCATTATTTAAGACAGTAAAGCAGTAAAATAGTAGTGGGATTTAGACTTGCACACTTTCATGATCTATTTTTGTTTTTGGGGTTCATATATTTTCATTTTTTGATCTTTTCTTATTCTTTTTGTCCTTTGATATTTTTTTTAGGACATACCCTCTTTACATTTTTTAATTTTTAATATGGAAAAACTTTGCAGAAAGCAAAGATATGTACAATATTACAAGGCTTAACCTTAGCCAACTCAAAATTATGAATCCTACCACTATAGGACTCTAATAGTGGCTCCACATGGGGATGGCATTTCTTAGTGAAATGTCAAGGACTTTAAATATCAGTAGCCTTTGAATTGTGGCTGAAGTTACCTTGCAAAGTGTCCCTCTGTGAATTTGTATTATTGATACTTATGGCAGTAAATCTTTCAAAGCTTAGGGCCTGCTCTCCGGGCTTCAACTTCAAAGGATTACCATCCAATCCAATCTACACTCTGCAATGTTATGTACAATGATGCAAAATAAAGTGAACCACTGTAAGTTAGTGGAAAAGTAGTGCTTCAACATCCTACTATTAACAGGTCCTCCTGGTAGGTCTGATCCATCTATGTTTCTCAAGAAAAAGGCATTGTTGCCTCTGTAGCCAAAAATGACATAAGGCCCTTGCCATAGAAAATCAAATTTTCCATGCTTGCCTTTATCTTCTCTCCTTGAATCCCAGTTAAGGACTTTGTCTCCTATGTGAAAATCATTTGTTTTAGTCTTTTTATTAAAGAATTTTTTGATTTTTTTCCTGGATTATCTGTGATTTTACATATACTTCTTCTCTGGTTTGTTGGAAGTGTATGGTCTGATTTATTCTTCTTTGAATATCATTTGGTTCCACCTGTAATTCCTGAAGGATATTCATGACTGGAACTCCCAAGGATGATGGGAAAACTGCATCCATCCCATAAACCAACTGATAGGGTGATGTTCCAATGGACTTCTTAATAGTCGGTCTATCTTCCCATAAGGCCTTGACTAACTTCTTGTGCCTTGTCTTTTTGTTATCCTCTAGTAACTTTTTAATAATATTGACCAGGCTTTTGTTGGATGACTTTTCCAGTCCATTACCTTGAGTGTAATAGGCTATGGAATGGCCTAGCATTATATGGTATTTGTTACAGAAATCTATCATTCTTTTTGATTCAAAGGCTACTGCATTATTAATAATGAGCTTTTTGGGACATCCAAATCTTGAAAGGATATTACTCTCTAGGAAGGTGATTATGACAGTGTCTATGGCTTGCCTAGAAGATATGGCCTCTATCCATTTGGTAAAATAGTCTGTGGCAGTTAGAATCCACTTATGCTGAGCTGAGGATGGGGGTTGTATTTCTCCAATAAATTCTAACCCTCATTGTTGAAATGACATCTTAATGGAAGCTAGTTTAAGAGGCAAGGGTAACAGTTTCCTCTTTCCCTAAAAAATCTGGCATTTGTGATAGGAGCTCACATGTTTTTTGACATCTACAAACAAATTAGGCCAGTAGAAACTAGCCCTTAGAATCTTGTCAACAGTACTCTTCTAGTACAAGTGTCCTCCACAGTCCCCTACATGAAACTCTTGCAAAATCTTGTCAGCTTCATCTTTTAATAAACATGTTAAGAGAATACCACTATTGTCCTTCCAAAACAATGCATTATCTATAATAAAATATCTTAATGACTTCATTTTTAAGAATATTGCTTTAGTTCTTTTCAATACAGGAGGAGCTTGTAAGTTTAGTAATACAAATGTAATATCTGCATACCACGGTGATTCAGTAAAATGTTCACTGATCTGTGGAGTCGCCATCTTCTCCTGATCATCCAAAGCACTAATGAAGTTGATATCAAGGGCCTGACAGTTAGATTCAACCATGAGTTTGGCTAAACCTTGGCCTTTGATGAGCTTGGTGGGTTTTATCTCTATGTCATATTCCAATATTGTGGCAATCCATTTGCCTCTTTTTCCTTCAAGCCCATTTTGAGTCAAAATGTCCTTAACTACAACGTTTGGAACATAAGCAATAATGTGAGAGTACAGGGTGTATAGTATGAAATCTTTGATAGCTTTAGCCAAAGATGATGCCTGTTTTTCCATGATATTGTATTTAAGTGTGGAATCTCTTAAGGATTTACTAAAGAATGCTATTGGCTGTTCATATTCTTGATTGTTCTTTTGCAGCAAGATTTCTACAATGGTGTGTTCTGAAGCAAAAGAAAAAATAATAAAATCTTTGCTAAAGTCAGGACTAATTAGGACTGGAGTCTTGGATAATGCTTCCTTAATAGCTTCAAAGGATTGTTTGGCCTCCAATTTCCATTTGATTGATGAGTCCTTTGTTAGCATGTTATTTAATTCCCTAATTAATTCTGCTAGATTTGAGATGAATCTCCTAAGAAAATTAATCTTACCTAGAAATGATTGTAGCTCTTTTATGTTTCGGGGATGGGAAATGGTCAAAATGTCTTCTATTCTAGCAGGGTCTATCCTAATCCCATCTTTAGATATGATGTGTCCTAACAACTTTCCCTCTTCAAGGCCGAAAAGTGTCTTTTAGGATTTAAAGAAATCCCAAAATTCCTATATTTGATAAATACTCTTCTGAGGTGGTCTAAATGTTCATTGTCAGATTTAGAGAACACTGTGATGTCATCTTGGTATACTACTAAGAAATCATGGATTTCCTTGGCAAAAGCTATATCCATAGCTATTTGAAATGTGGCACTTGCATTCATTAATCCAAAGGGCATCTTCAAATACATGAAGGTACCCCAAGGAGTAGTAAACACAGCTTTGGGTTGGTCCTCAGGTTGGACTAATATCTAGTTATAGCCAGAGAACCCATCTAATAGTGAAATCCTAGATGAGCCCACTACCCTTTGCAATATATGGTCCATTTTTGGTAAGGGGTAGTTGTCTTTTAAAGAGACCTTGTTCAAGTTTCTAAAATCTACACAAAGTCTAATTTCAACTGTCTTTTTCCTAGTTGTAACTAAGTTTAAAATCCAGTCTGAGTAACTAATGGGTGCTATTATTTGGGCATCAAACATTCTTTAACCTCATTTTCTATGGATGGCATAAGAATTGGGTTTATCCTTCTAAGTTTCTATTTGAACGGTTTATGATCTTCTTTTAGAGGTATTTTGTGTTGGATTATGTTGGTGTCATAAGATTTTAAGTCTTCATAACTCCATGCAAATACATCCTGGAACTCTTTAAACAAATTTATATATTTGACCTTTTCCTCTGGGGGTAAGGATTTAGATATCTTAATGAGCTTTGTATTATCTTCAATTCCTATATTAACCTCTTCTATGTCAGCTCTTAGAGGTTCCATCTTGGGTTTCATAGCTACATCATTGGAGTCAAATAAATCCTCTAAAGGTACTAATCCTTTAGGCAAAACATTATCTTTGAAATTAAGAATCTTAGGATCATCATCCATTATTTCATATATCTCTACATTTTCCAAACTATCTATTTCTAGCTTAGTAAATTTAGTTGGTTTATGTACATCAAAAAAATTTACATTTAAGCTGCTTTCTACATTGTTGTTTATTGTATAGTCAATATCTATCTTACAGTTTCGAAATTCACCTTCATTGTTCATGAAATAATAGATCTGAGAGTCTTGGGAAAAGATCTGCCAATACTTAAGGTTATTTGGTATAACAGGCCTATGTCTGACCTCTGCAGTGTACTGGTGGTTTGGTTGAAATGGCAATTTACAAGTACTAGCAAATGTTGCCAGATTGTGGGCCTGCATGTTTTGTTTTCTAGGAATGGCAACAAAGTTTGATTCCAGGAGGTCCTTAATCAAATATAAAACAATATCCCTATATCTACCAAGCCTAGGGTTGTTGACAAAATATTCACCACTGATCTGTTTCATAATCATCTTTGAGTCTCCCATGACAAAAACTCTTTTGGCTCCCAATTTCCTAACCAATTGTAACCTTAGAATTAGGGCTTCATATTCAGACATGTTATTGGTACATTTGAAGTTCAATCTGAAAGAATGTCCCTCAACATGGTTATTTTCCATATTATGGATCCACACTCCTGTACCAACCCCCAACCTATTTACAGACCCATCGAAGTCTAAATTCCAAAGTGACTCATGGAATATGTTCTCACTGTCAACTATTTTGTACTTAAGGTCTTTGGCTGTGATTTCCTTTTTATTAGTTTCTGCATTGTATAAGATGAAAGAGTCCATATAGGAATGCATGGAGTATATGGGAAAATTTTGGGGCTTTTCCTCACTACTAACCATGTACTTCATCAAGGTCTCCCTATATAATTTTCTTGGTTGGCCAAAAACAGATATGGTTGCATAAGACATATCCAATTGCAAAGATCCCTGCAGTTTTTCTCCCCATGAGAAAGATAGTAGCATTTCATATTTTGGTGGGATAACTGCAACTACAATGTCCATTAGAATGCTCTTTGCAGGGCACTGGACAAGAGTCACACATAAGTATTTGATTAGACCAAGGCATTTAACCTGGCTGGAGTCAAAAGAAAATAAATCTTATAAGGCCTTGTAATGTCTAGGTTCAGTCTTTGCATTATTGCCTTCGGCATGAGATTGTGGGATGCTCCTGAGTCCAACATAGCGTTATGGATTTTTTTGTCATGAATATTTAGACTGATGTAAAAAGGAGGAACTCCGCCTTGCTGATGAATTCCATTGGCCTCAGGGCCAAACAACAATTCAGGCTAGTCATCATTCAAATTAACACAATCCTCTCCCTCTCCTATGTTCAAAGACTCAGTTATCTGTGACCTATAAGATTCATTCTTTACCAGTTTGGTCAGAGGAACTGATATCTTTAATTTAGCTATTTCATTTTTAATATTGAAATGGAGCTGAGGTTTGTTTGTTTGATTCAAATCTTCCTTAATGTGTGCAGTTTGAGTGTCTTTATCCTATTTCTCAGTGGTAGGCATTTCAATCTGTGTTTCTACTGTTTTTCCTTGATTTCTTTTATCTTGATTGTTTTCAATTATTGGCTGTGTTTGGGTTTTAGTGGAGGTTATATCTACAATCCTAAGGGTTGAAGTTTCAGGTGTTCCTCTAGGGAGAATTTGCAATACTTTGTTAACCGGAGCTTCCTTTATTATCTTAGTCTGAGTTTGGATGGTCTCTTAATGGGAGTCTCATTATTTTTCTTATTTCTCAAGCTATATTGTTTATGTACCTCATAAATAGCTGATTCATATCCTTGCTTAAAATCAAAGGATTCACCAAATTCTAACTGTAACTGCTGAAGCATATATAACTCCTGTTCTTCTTGAGTAATAAAAACAATGTCTTCCTCTGTGGTTTCTAGTAAGTTAATATGGGTATTATCCTCTACTTATTGGCTTTGTGAATCCTCAACATAGTTTTCTTGGAAGGGTGGCCTAATCTTTTGGTCTGGTGTAGCATTTTTTGCAGTATTAAGGTTCTTCCTAAAATTTGGGTTTCTTATTGGGGGTTGTTGTTGTTGATTCTCCCATTTATTTTTCGTCTCCATGTTAGCTAACTTATCCATAATATTTCTAAACTTTTAGCTAAAACATCTACTTTTCCATATGAAGTTGAAGCTTCTTCTTTAAAGACAACTTTCTTTTCATTCCTCATTCGTGCCTTCTTAGCTAACAAGTTGGCCTCTACATTGACAACATTACTCTGCATTTCTTCAAGTGTTTCAAGATTTCTCTCCCTTAGTTGGTATGACATACCAACATCAAAACCATCAGAGAACTTAATTAATGCTAGGTCAGGTGGAGGCTTAATGTTGGTTGGAATTGCATTATAGATATTATTAGACCTAGTGCAATAGGCCTGAACTGACTCGTTGGGAGATCTCCTAATATTGTCATATTCAGAAAGTATTTGCAATGGGTTCTTCTTTCTTTCCCATCTATCAATGAATAACCTTTGAAAATTTTCTAAGTCTAAAATGTGTTTGGCAATAAAAGCTTTGAACCATTTCTTGACATCACTAGTTAAAGTTTGGGAAAATAGTCTCATTTGGACAACTGCCTCATCTATTTCACGCAATTCAAAAAAGTCAGACATCTTGTTTATATGCTATTGGGCAGTGTAATGACCAGTAGCATCAAACAGGAAAATCTTACTTTGATAATCTGCAAGCATGGAATGGAGTTGGGCAGGTAAAACAAGAGGAGCATATCTGTTTTCCAGTGCTGTGATTTTGGTTTGACTTGGGGGTAAAGTTGTGGTGGTTGAAGAAGGGCTTGAAACTGATGGGGGTAAACTAGATGATGATGAAGATGATTGATTAATAAATGGTTTAGGTGATTGGATTGTGGTAGATACAATTGATGAAGTTGTGGTAAAGGAAGGTGGATTTACATCAAGTGAAGTTTGTGAAGAAACTCCAAGGACAAAAGTAGTAAGGGCAGCTAGTTCAATATATTGTTGAATGTAAGTGATTCTAATTTATCAAAAGTCTCAACTACTAATTTATCTAAATCTGAATGAATAACCCTTTTTGATTCAATTAGTTGAACAAACTCAGGATCTAGTCTATTTCGTGGATTGAATTCTCAGATTTACTTCTGGATGATGAGAGGTCAAATGAAAAATCAAAAGGGATGTCCTCTAAAGTTGATAACTCCTCAGGGAGTGAATTGGATCCCTGCTACTACTGGCTTGAGTTTCTATTGTTCTAGGTTGTATTAAAATCCTTTCTGGGTCATCTACTATAGTTGCAGGGTTTGGATCTGGGTTGGCCTTGGTATAGTGAATCTTTTTAGGAGCCAGAATTTTAAGTTTTTAAGCTGCTTTTATGAAATTTTCTAAAAACTTACTTCAGGTAATGACCTTAAGGGGCTCAAGATTTAATTTTAGGTTTCCTTAAGGTTTTATGAGACTGAGGATCAAAGTCCCCAGTGGAGTCACCAGAAATGTTACCACTCTGATAATTTCTTTGAAGTAATAAGAAGGAACGACCAAAGGTAACCACAATTCACTTTTGGAGATTAGGACCTAGCCTTCCTGATGCTCAGAGAGGGATCTTTCTTTAAGATTTAACTTTGTTTTAGTTAAGATGTTTTTAGGCTAGTTATGGTTGTTCAAGGGGTTTTTTTATTTTGTTCGAGATTGGGTGGTGGGATCTACTTAGACAGATGGATAAATCAATGTCTTTTAGACCATTGGGCTATGGAGTCAACTAATAAGGAAGAAAAATTGGATTAACTCACTAAAGGGGATGTTCCAAGGGCAAGATATCAGAGTGTATTTCCGATGTTTGAGACAGAGGGGTGAAAGGGTTTCACTCGGGGTGAGAGAGCAGTTAAGGGTTCTCAGACCTGGATAATGAATGAGGAAGGAAGGGGTAATCGAAATCAAAGGGCAGTTAAGAATCCTTTAACCTAGATTATTCATGAAATCAATCTAAATCAAAGAGCAATTAATAATTCTTTAATTTAAATATCAAAAGAAAACATTCAAATGCTTAACTGTTAAGATAAAGTGTGATTTAAACAAGTTCTGAAATATTAATCCAGTTATAGCATTTAGATTGAAACACATATAAGATTATGAATAACTTTGAGAAAAATGACAATAACACATGAAAATACTTGTCTGAAATTCACTCAACACATGAATCCTTGGAAAAGTCCGATCTTTATTAATCAATCTAGCTTGCTAGCTCATCAACTAATACAATAACCTTCTGGGTCTTCTTGATCAAAAAGTCTATAAAAATGTCTAATAGAATCCACCTACATTCTTCGAATTGTGAAGTATTTATACAAAAGTTTATTACAAAATATCTCAAACTAATTTGAGATTTAATCTAGGAAATAAAAATATCTTCTTGCAAGAACATAGAGACAACTATTGAACTATTTCATGGTGTCCCTTTTATTTTGGTACTGCTGGTTATTATGCTTTGATTTTTAGCGCTTTATGCTGCTTTGTTGTTTGATCTTTCATGATGGATGCTTCATTTAATTTAGCATTTCATATGATACACTTTGACATTGATACACTTTGACTTTGCTGATCTGTCTTCATCCTTTTACCATGCTTTTTCACTTTTATTGTACTTTAACCTTTCTACTGTATATTTCTATAGTAAATCAGTTAATTTCTCCCATGTTTCAACATCAAGTAATTGATTTTTAGCATTCTTCTATATATTTCATCTACCTCGGCGTATTTTGCAAAAGTAGGCTTATTGATAAACAAGTGTTTTACCTCATGCTGGAGGTAAAACAAGTTTTCAAATGTCTGGTAGAGTACTTTTCCTGTTGGCAATGCCTGATTGATGATGTATTCACCTGGTCTTTTGCTACCTCTCTGATTTTCTTGTTGTAATCCTCCTATGTCATGAGGTTGTCAGTTATTACTAAGGGATTGGGTAATCCCTTCTCTCTCAAAATTCGGAACTTGGCCATAAATCTGTCAATGGCTACCTGCATATTTTGACACTTGTCCTCCAAGTTTTTCATTAAGTTTCTGTTGGAGAGGACCTTTCCGACCTTCAAAATTGTCTGTTCTATCCTCTATTTCCAATTCCTGAAGCTCATACTTATTCTTGCTGTTAAGGAACTAGATAATTCTGGTAGCCTCTTCTAGCATTTCTCCCAATTCTTCTTTTACTCTTTGGATGACCTCTGTAGCCATCTTTATTAAATCTGTCTGCTCAAAAATCACCTGAATAGATGGCCAAATATCATTGGCAGAGTCAATGATATTGGCCCATAGTAGTACCTTAGCCTGGCCAAGGGGTTCTTTTAGTGTCAATTCCTTTTCCGTGGCTTTCAATCTTTCACTCATCCTGGTAGCCTTTACTTCTTCCTTCTACATGATTTTAGCAAGCTTGTAATCAATTTCCAAGCTTGTCACCTTTTATTTAAGCTTATTCATCTCTGTTGTCTGTATGGAAATTTCTTCCATAGCTTTAACCAACTTCGATGCTTCATCACCTGATGTACCTGCTGCTGATGTAGATTCTGTGGAAATTGGTTGTGCTGTGGCCATTGGAGCTGTGGGAGCCAATGTGGTTTCCATTGTGGAAGGAACAACCGTTGTAATTTCTGGGATGACATTCACCAAGGTAGTGCCAAGATCTGTTTGTTTTAATTGGATTAGGTTATCCAATTCCTTTTCTATCTCCCTCAACTGATCATTTAGTTTAAGGACTAAGTCCATCAACTCTTCATGCCTGGTTTGGTTTTCCAAGACTTCCTGTGTCTAGGGGTGCTGCAGTTGAGGTACCTTCAACTGTTTCTTGAGTGCTGCAATGTAATCATTCTTCTTTTTGATCAGTTGTTCAGTAGCTTTGATGTCTTTGGGATCATGTCCCAATTCAATTACCAAGTCTTCCAAAGACTTGATTCAGGTGTCTTTGGCCTTTGAGGAGGCCTTCTCCAACTGATACTGGGCTGAAATGTTGTTCAATGAATTCTACCACTGATGGGCAACTATGGCTTTTCCTGTAAGGGTTGAGTAAATCATTTCTCTAGCCTGTTTGTGAAATTCAATTTGGTCAATGGGATGAATATCCCTTGCCAATACCTCAAAATCAATCTTTTTGAAATATGTTGATGTCCTTGGTTGTTGTAGAGTTGGCTTTATGAAGGACGTTTGCATCTTTCCTTCCTTGATGTCAAAATATGACATCAACCTAGTTTGATTGGTGGGTGTAAGTTTGAGATACTGTGCATAGGGATTCTCAGCCTTTTCATTGAAAAATGGTCACTTTTTGGTGGGTAAATTACAAATGAATAGTGGACGGTTTTTCGGGTTGAGCCGGGAGGTGGTTTCCCAAGCCATCGTACCACTTTTATGGAGGAGGCGGTATTTTGGAGGGGTCACCAGATCTATGTTAGCGCTTGACACATAGTAGATGGGGGCCCGACAAAACCACTTTATTGGGAGGGTAAAGGTTAGACATCGGGTGAACCCGATATGGCTGTGGACCGTTGGATGTGGGCACTGATGATCGAACGACAGTCGGGCAATGGATGTGCATGGATGAAATGGGCAGAGGTTTCAGGGGGTCTAGGGCTTTAATCCTTGGTGGTTTGGAATTAATTACGAGTTAATGATGGATTTAAATGATTGAGCAGGGCTTAATGATGGGATTACTTTAGCTTTACGGAGATGTGGTGAATTAAGTGGGTTTTGTCGGGAATATGGGGAAAAAGTATAGTTTATAGCTAAACTAAGGGTTGGGGTATTATATAGGGGATTTAATTTAATATACGGGGAAAGGTATATCGGGAGCTATAGTATTATGTTAAAAAATTAATATGAAATGAAATGAGGGGAGTGAACATACCCCTAAGCATAAATGCAATATTTGCGCATTTTATTCACATACACTTCATACTTAGGATAAAATCTTTTTGTGGGTATTTTGAATGAAATGGAATTTAACATGGGGTTGTTTACTTTTCATAGGAAAATGGAGTTTAACCTTAGGAAAAGGGGTTTTATTAGGGTAATGAAGGGAAATGAATTTTATGATGGGAATTCTAACACTTGATTTCCATAAGTCATTAAACTGAGGGTCTGGTCCCACCAAAAGTCAGAGAAATTCTCTGAGCCTTTATGACTTGAAGGATTTTTAGTACTAGAACTTACTTGTGGATGGGGAAAATAGTAAGTAAAGGGATGAAATAAATGAGGGGAAATTAATTAAATGAACTTGTAAAACATTGTTTTTGCTTTCTTAACTTTTCATGCACATTGAAACATATAATTAAGCATGATAAATGTGCTTTTATCCAATCAAATTTATACTTCAACAACCTTTCTTCTACTTACCCATTACTTACCCTAACATTTTTTCTTCATTTTGTTTGGGTGCATTTAGGCTAGCAAACCCTTATCATTCATTTTTCTTTTGAAAAGTTAACTATCTATTTCTAACCTTATATATTCCAAGGGCTCAGATTAAATTGATGATCTCTTTTTATTTTCTCTACCTATCTAATGATCTGCCAAGATTAAAATGTTTGGTCAGATTTTATTCTCTAACTATAAACATAAAATTCAAAGCATGAAATAGTCAAGATTAAGCAGTTTGACTACCATGGGTTGTGGCATGTATGACAAGCTGCACACAACCATTATTTAAGACAGTAAAGCAGTAAAATAGTAGTGGCATTTATACTTGAACACTTTCATGATCTATTTTTGTTTTTGGGGTTCATATATTTTCACTTTTTTATCTTTTCTTATTCCTTTTTTCCTTTGATATTTATTTTAGGACATACCCTCTTTACATTTTTTAATTTTTAATATGGAAAACATTTGCAAAAAGAAAAGGTATGTACAATATTACAAGGATTAATCTTAGCCAATTTAAAATTATGAATCCTATCACTATAGGACTCTAACAACTACATCAGAGAGATGTTTCTTCTTGAAAATTATTGATGTTTTTGGTATATGAGTTTTCTGCTGCTGGAGAGTACATTGTGGAGAGCATGTATGGAGTTGTTTTAGAGTGGATGGATATATGTTGTTACTTCTATGGAGTTGATCAAAGTTGTTACTACTAATTGGTCATACTATGTTACTGTTGCTATGTTTTGGTGATTTGACCTATTGCCACTATTATGTTATGGATTATGCTGCTGTTTCTTCAAGGGAGAGAGCAATCTGTTTCAATTTTTGTTGTTGCTAAGTGAGAGAGTTTATTGATGCTGATGGTAGGAGATTTATATTGCTACTCTGGTGTGTTGATGATTAGACATAGCTTATGTCTAGTGGGATTTTAGTGCACATATTTTCTAGGGGGATTATTGTTGTAGTTCAGTCTTGCACTCCATTGTTCATCACTTGCATATGATAATGACTGGAGTATAGTTTCTTGTTGATGGAGCCTCTTTCATGTAGTGGAGTATATAGAATTAATCCTTGACATGTTTAGCCCTTTATCATTGTTGTCAAAGGGGGAGTATGTGAGGATATTGATCAAATGATTGTTTCAGATGGGGGGTTGACATCAATTCAAAGGGGGAGATTGTTGGCGTTGATGTTTGGTGCAGTGTTGAAAATGTGTAGTTGATTGTCATTAATGTCAACTTGGTTGCTTGGGATGCAAGTATGTTGGACATGCATGTGTATAGGTAGATTCATGTGGCTTGTTTATGGTTGAGGTGTAGATAGTCCCTGGCATGTATATTATCTTGGAGATGTTTTGTGGTTGGATGATAGTGTGTTGCACTAGTTAGGAGGCCATCTCATGATGATGATGTTATGATGGCATGCTGCATTAGCTTAGAGGTTGGATGATGGTGTGTTGAATTAGCATGGAGGCCTTCCATGGTGATGGCTTTCTTGATCATGTTTCCACATATAGATGTTGATGGCCACTACAAAGTTTAGAGTTGAGGAGCCTTGTTGATTAGTTCTCCATGGACTTCATGTCCCAGATTAGGTCTCTCATGATGACATGTTATACCTTTAACTCAGAGAGGATATGAATGTGTATTTGGATGCTTGGGATGGTTTTGTAGGTGTTAGAGGATGTTTAACAGGTATTGGGAGCTTCATATTGATGGCAAAGATGTGTTAGAGAAGTTTGTTGGTTCAAATGTTTAGTTTGGTTGTTGGTTAAAATCCTAGTCAACCTAGTTTGGCTTGGGATGTTGTTGGTGATATTTCAGTAACTTGGTGAAGTGTTGTAGAGGTGTCAGAGACTTCCAAAGGACCTACAGAGGCTTGTCAAGATATGGGAGAATTTTTAGTAGTTTCTGAGTCGAGTTGACTGAGTTTTGACCATCCTCTGCCCCAATCACATGCTTGCTAAGTCATGGGAGTAGTTTTAGGTCCTTAGTCACGTGGAGGAGGGAACGTGGGAGTGGTTATAGCCCCAGTAGATTTTAGATTGTGTCAACGGAGTGATTGAGGTGTTTTCTTGAGTTTTGCTCCGTATTCCTCAGCCTATTTTGGTGTTGTGGTGATGTTATTGATCTGGATTTTTCAGCATATGTTTGGAAATTGTTTGTGGGACCTCTAGAAGATGATCAAGGTTGAAGATATCAAAGGGCCAGTGGAGTTAGTGATTGATTTGGATTTTTCAGCCTATGGTCAGAAAAATTTTGTGGGCCCTCTAGAAGCTGATCAAGGTTGAAGATATCAAAGGGCTTATGGAGTTAGTGATTGATTTTGTCAAGAATTCTCCCTGAATCAAAGATGAAGCATGTGAAAATGATTATTTACCGATGCATAACCTATAACATTTACTGAGTTAAACATCTTAGAAAATGTTAAATAGAAGAAATCTTTGAGCCTATTTAGTTAGTTGCTTGGAGAGTGAGTGGGAATGCTATTGTGAGAGAATTGCGAGTGAGTAGAGGATGCAACAAATGATCACATATGTTATGCAGAGATATATCAAATATTTGTGAGCATAAATCAGAGATAGAGTTGGGAAGAATATTTAAAATTTTTGTGTTGGTTGTGGCAAAATTGTGGTAGCTTTAAGATTTGTTTGTGAGTTGTATTTTGGTGAGAGTATAAGTGAAGAAATTCCCTCCCCTGGATCAGTTATTGATTTAGATTTTATGAGCATAATGCTAGATTTGTTGGGTTGCTCACGTTGAGAAAATTGAGAACCCAATTTGAAAATATATGAAACGTGGTTTACATGGAGGAAGTGAAGGCATGGAGGATTCAGTGTAGACAATGATTTGGCTTATTCATAGTAGGAAGAGTTTTCTCCATCCAATAGGAATTTGACAGTCCAATGGTGGTTGGGCGAGGATTGCTGGTCATGGGAATTTCCAGCAGATGGTAGTCCATAGATCTGCGAGCGAAACAAATTTCCGAATTGATAGATGCAAATACTATAGAGGAAGCCAAGTCTTCCGACTTATGGTTGTAAGATAATCCATGTAAATTTGTTGAGTAGATTAATATAATATTTGAGCAGTGCAACAACAACATGGTTGTTTTCTCTAGAAAGGGTTTCCACCATAGATACTTGTGTCCATATGTGTGCATGCTTGTGTTGATATTTCTCATGGTTATTATGGTTTTAGTTTATTTATGCTTACATGTTTTGATGATCTAATGTTGTGCATGTGCATGTATAATGGAGTTTTGGAAAAAGAAATATGGTTAATATAAAGGCCATCACCACTGATTCACCCCCCTTGTAGTGAATATATTTCCAACATCCAAGTTTGCAGAGCACTTTGGTGTAGGGAAGACCATGGCTAACTTGCAGATGTATGTGTATTGGCCCAAGATGAAAGTAGCTAGGTTCAAAAAATGATGCATGCTTTGTTGTACCAACAAGCCTAGCAATAAGAAACATGGTCTATATAATCCCTTACCTATGCCTACTTGTCCTTAGGAAATAATTTCCACAGACTTAGTGGGAGTTTTACCAACAACCAGGAAGGAACATGATTACTTGTTCGTGGCAATTGATAGGTTCAACAAGATGTGTGTTCTGATGCCCTATAAAAATACCATCAGCATGAAAGAAGCAATAAACTTGTTCTTTGGACAGGCCTGGGTGCACTTTGGATACCAAGGAGCATCGTTTTAGAAAAATGATACAATATTTATTAGTGCATTCTTGACTAAATTGTGGGAGAATATGGACACAAAGTTGAATATATCAACAACATTCCATCCATAGATAGATAGGAAGACAAAAGTAGTCAACAAGACTTTGGTGCAACTCCTAAGGGGATACAATCAGAAGCATCCAAAGATCTGAGATGAAAATCTGGTATATATACAACATTCTTACAACATAACATTCCAAATTTCTACAAAAAAGTCCCCATTTGAAACTTTTTTTTGGATATTTTCCACCTTCGACTTTGGATATTGCATATGGGTAGCAAAGCGGAGTGAGGGAATATCTTATAAGGGATTATTTGGGGGCTAAATAATTTATAGATAAGATTAAGAAGATCCATCTATAGGTACAAGAAACACTACAAAAGCATAGGAGAAGTATAAGGCCAGTCATGATTAGCACAAAATAAATAAATTGTTCAAGGTGGGCGACAGAGTATGGCTACAATTAAACAAGGAGAGGCTGCAAGGGTCTGGTAAGAAAATCAAGGCCCTGAGGTATAGTCCCTTTTAGAGACTAGAAAAGGTGTGAGATAGTGCCTATTGACTTAGTTTACCACCATATATGTGCATTTACTCAGTTATGAATGTGGAGAATTTGAAACTCTATGAGCCTTCCATGTTAGATTAGGAAGATGAATAGGTCCTACCTTCTATCGAGGATTTCACACCATATGCTCAAGCAAGGTTAACATAAGATATATTTTTGTAGAAGAGGTTCAGAACTATAAGAAAGGGGTAGCATGACCTTTGGCAGCTTGGGTTGAAGGGACAACTTCCAGGCAAAGCTAAATGGTACACCAAAGAGAGGGTGGAGGAAAAATTTCCTCACCTCACTTAGTAAAAAAAATTTGGGACAAAAATCATCCCAAAATAGGGAGGTGTGATCTGGATTGGATCATTATATTATTTTTCATCCATCTCAATGCATTCAGGGTGGAAAAAGTGGAGGAATCAACTCACATGACCATTTATACTGGCGGGACCTAGTTTGGCAAAATGAGGTCCGAAAATTTTCACGAGTGTTTTGAGGCATCAAATGATGTCTTTTTGGGGTAAATTTTTTCCAATTTAATGTGGCACCTTTTTGTGCTATTCTAAATACAAATTCCTTTCCAATGACACCAGAATCACGTCAATCAGAGTCTATGTGAAAGTTATGCCAATCAAAAGTTGACCTTCGTGTTTTCACCACCATGGTTCGAGAGGATGCCATGTCACCCCCCACTATTCATGGAAAAGGGATAGCCACATGATTTTGATGTAAAATACTCAATAAGAGTCTATATTGTAACTTTGGTTAAGAGTTGAGGTATTCAAACTTAACCACTAGTAGGCTATTGGGCTGCATTATAAGCGAGCCACTGGGAGGAAGAGGCATTCCATTTTTTTGAGAGCATTTGTTCCTTAGTTGAGAAAATACATCCAACATGGATAGGAGGTAGAGGAAACAGAGAGGATTTATGCACTATAGCAGCCCAAAAGCTATAGGTCTTACTTCTTTGTATTTGCACCCATATTTCCAAATAGAGAAACAGAGCGAAGCGGCCTCACCTTCCGTTGGGTTTTCTATCGAAAGGGTTTACCATAGCATATTTTGTGCCTTATATATGTGTGTGATATTTATTTTTTCATTCTCTATTTTCTGCATAATTTCCATCACATGCATGCACTAATTATAGTAAAATATACAGATCTTGAAATTTAATAAAACTATAATAGTGTAGAATTTCAGTTTTTTACTATAATATTATCAGATATGTTGTGATGAACTATCCAGTGGAATATCAATGACAGTTTCTGGATCAGTCGATCTCAGCCCCTCATATGTTCCAAAAGCACTCTCGACCTCTTCTCAACAACTCACTCACACATCACTATGTTGTAATCCCTCCAATGTCAAACTCAACGATCCAGAGTTTTGTTACTGTGATTCACAAGGAACAATGCTAGCTAATATGTCATACACATTGCATTATGCTAACACATTTGGTTCTCAATCATTAGAGATGAATCAATGTAGAGAATGGGATTTAGAATGTTTTCCGATGTTGATAATTAAATCTCATTCCTCCTGCACACTCAACAAGTACGACTAAATTGAATTCTTCCTTCTGAACATTATATTAACACTCCATTTCTACTATTTAAGGCTCATTGGGCTCAAGATGTACTTCAACATGACACTTTGAGCTTGGCTTGAGTTCCATTCCACCTAGTGCTATTTTTCTCATTTACCTTTTCATGGCATGGGGAACACTCTTGTATGACTTGCTTTGTTTGAGCCAGGCTCCATTATTTCACACAGCTAAATCATGGTCCTCTTAGTTTCATTTCTCTAGTCCTGGAAATTACCCATTAAGGCCAATACTTACATTACCACAAGTTCTTTCAAACTTGGATGCCGACCCATCCAAGCCTCCCAACTCTAATCATTGTGTACAACCACATATGGTGCATCTGCCAAATACAAGACAAATGTTTAAACTCACTTACGACCCATTCATGTCGCTCACAATTGTTATTCTTAATGTTTAGCTTTCAATCCACAATTATTTATATATATCACAAATTCCCTTGATCATATTTCACATGAAAACACCACAAAACCACCGCTAGACTACTTGCTAGGCCTCTTTGAGCTCTAGCCCCTAAGGGATTAATATGAATGTGCCAACCTTTGCACTCCTTGATGCCAAACATGCACAAGACCAAGTTTTAGGCTCACCATTAGACCTCAAATTTATTTGAATGTGCCTCACCTCTAGAATTTCGAGGACAAACTTTTGGGGTTATGTGTCCCTATGGGATCATCTAGTATAGCCACCCAATAATCAACATATTTCTAGGATGACTTGTAATTACCACACCAATGCCACCTTGTCCCGATTGTCTGTCATCCCGGGCCTTTTTATGTGCTCTGCACCATAATCTCTTGGGGAGTAACCACCGTGGTTACGTATCCACTAGGGTCTGCCAAAATTCCACTGTACAACTATGATTTCTCCACATCTAACTAACTTACATTCCATCGTGTCCTGAAACCTAGTCACCCTAGTCAATTTGCAATGATGTGCCTTCAAAACCTTCTAGGGTTGATCCTTTAGAAATATGTATCCTAGTGGCACCCTTTTTCCAAGCTTGGAGCAATACAGAGCCTTCTGAGAATACATGGCCTTGTCACCTCCCTCCATTGGCCCCGTCGTTGTTCATGCCACCGTGTCCTTATGCTAATTCAACCTGGGCTTCTAGTTAAATGCCTCATCAAAGAAATATTGGGTAAGATCTTTAGGATTACATGTTTAGATGATGTCATGCTCCCGTCACACCTACCATGTGGTCTCTTAAGGCTAGTCCATGTGTCACCTATTTTTGGTCCACTTGGAATCTTGAAAGTGCCAAATTTGCATGCCACGTGTCACTACCACGTCATCACACCTTATGTCATGCTGATGTCATCCCTGTCCTATAAACTGCATATGTCATCTAACATCGTAACCAAATTGGAATGCGCCATATTTCCTTTGTTCCAACTCACCTTTGTTGACACCCTCTACCATGACCACCCAAATCCACGTCGTCCTGATTCCCTATCCCTAGATGTTGTTGCCTTGCATTCTTTTAAAAACCCCAAGGCTGATGTGTCAAGTGGGCTCCTCTACTGCTGTCGTGCACCAATCAAGACTCGTTCTATGAGTTGCATGCCAACTCACCCCTCTGCTTGGTCCCCTAGGACTTCACATTGCATTTCCTTTGGTTCTTTCAGGGGACATCCACAGGGGGAATGTATCCCTTATGGGACCCTCATGCTAACCCTTTTGTTCTTTTCATTTGTCAATTAGTCTGACACCTCTTCCAACTCATTCCTCCTACACACTCAACAAGTATCATTGAATTGAATTCTTCCTTCTAAACATTAGACCGACACTCCATTTCTACTCTTTAAGGCTCACATGGCTCAAGATGTACTTCATCGAGGAACTTTGACTTTGGTCTAAGCTCCATTACACCCAAAGATATTTTATCATTTATAATTTCATGGCATGAGAAACACTCGGGTATGGCTTCTTTGTTTGAGCTAGGATCCATTATTTCACATTGTTAAATCATTGTCCTCTCAGTCTCATTTCTATAGTCTTGCAAATCACCCATTAAGGCCAATACTTCCATTGCTAAAAGTTATTTTAGACTTGGCTTCCACCTCGTTCAACCCTACCAACTCTAATTATAGCATACAACCACACATGGTGCACCTTCCAAATACACAGTAAACAACTAAACTCAATGCCGACCCATATATGTCATTCACAATTGCGACGCTTAATGTTTAGCTTTCAGTCCACAATGATTTATATATATCCCAAGTACCCTTGATCATATTTCACATGAAAATGCCACAAAATTGCCACTAGACCACTTGTGGGGCCCCTTTGAGCTCTAGCCCCTGATGGCTCAATTCATATGTGCCAACGTTTGCACCCCTTGTTGATGAACATGCACAAGACTAAGTTCTAGGCTCATCATTAGCCCTTGGATGTATTTAAATGTGCCTCACCTCTAGAACATTGGGGACAAACCTCTAGGTTTATGTGTCCCTGTGGGATCACCTGTTGTAGCCACCCGATAATCAAGAAACTGCTAGGATGACATGTAATTACCACATCGATGAATCCATGTCTCTTTTCTCTATCACCTCGGGTATTTTTATATGATTTTAATTATAATATCCTGGGGAGTAACCATTTGGGTTACGTGTCCTCTAGGGTCTACCAAACTTCCACTACACAACTCTGATTTCTCCACCTCTAGCCAACTTACATGCCATCATGTCCTAACTCCTAGTCACTTAGGTCAATTTGTAATGATTCTCCATCAAAGCCTTCCAGGGTTGATCCCTTGGGAATACATGTCTTAGTGGCCCTTTTTCTTCAAGCTCGCTCTGTAGAAATTCCCACTGTAGATCAACAAATTATGCAATATACTAAGGCAAAATATAAGATCTACTTCTACAACAAACTTTGCGGAAGCTTAATCGACTTGAGCAAGATCAGTGAGAACACATATAACTAAGAATGAGAAATAAATCACACATAACATAGAAGAAATAACCCGGGGAAAGCCTCAACCTAAAACCCCAATCTCTGTATTATCATACAAGTGGAAATATGTTCGAGTTACAGAAAGAATCAGCTCACAAGCTATCCTGCTCTCTCTGTAATCAAACAATACAACTCACAGACTGAGTAGACAAGAGATATGCCTTTCCTCAACCCTCCAAGCCTCCTATTTCCTTGCGAGTTTTTCATGGGTTCCAGTGATGCCACATGTGTGAATTGGCCTCATCACACTCACAAAAAATGAAGAAGTAACTGCACAATCCTCAAGGAAAGAATTCCTTTTGTAGGCAAGAGATATTCACAATGGAATATTCCTACAACTGATAGTACACTGTCCCTCCATCTGATCTCAACTGGGTCTCTGTTTGAACTGACATGCATGAGTTATTTATGAGAGAATATTTAGTTATCTGAAGTGCAACAGTTACATGCATGCATGCATTAACTAAATGAACTCACAATTAATTCAACAAACTGTTTGAATTAATCTAACTGGACTTGACTCAGTTAACTGAGCCAACTAATTACAACTCAATATTACAACTCATCCTTATCTCTTTAACTGATGGATAAATTCCTCATTCAATGGAGAAACTGCTGCATGTCCCCACATAGACTTCATGTTTGATTTTATACAACTAATTAACTCATGGTGAATTAATTAGTTATTTTACAAACAACTACTAAGATCAAATTCGAATTTTTACTTCCCTATTTAAGTTAAGGGACTAACTAAAATAGGAAGGTTTCCCGAAATTCTATTTATAGCAGTACTAAATTTAGCACTTCTATATTTAGCATTTCTTGTTGCTATTTTCAACACACACCAATCCAGAGCCTTCCAGGAATATGTGCCCTTGCCACCTTGCTCTATTTTCCCCTGTCTTGTTCACACCATCACGTCCTAGTGCCGAGTCAGCACAGGCTTCTACTTAAGTGCCTCATCAAAGATATCTGGGGTAAGATCTCTAGGATTACATGTTTGGATGATTTCATGCTCTTGTCACACCTACCATGTGGCCTCTTAGGGATGGTCCACGTGTCACCCATTTTTGGCCCACTTGGCAACCCAAAAGTGTCAAATATGCATGCCACGTGTCACTACCACATCATCACATATGACATCATGATGATGTCATCTGTGACCTATAAGCCACATTTGTCATTTGACATCGTCACCAAATTGGAATGCATCATATTTCCTTTGTGCCAGCTCACCTTTGCTAACACCCTCTGCCACGTCCACTTAGATTCATGTGAGCTCAACTCCGTGTCCTTGGATGTTTTTTCCTTGCATTCCTTCAAAAACCCTATGGGTGATGTGGCAAGTGGGATGCTCTATTGCTGTCATGCACCAATCAAGGTCCATTTTGTCAGTTGCATGCCAACTCACTCCTCTCCTTGGTCATCATGGTACTTTACATTGCACTACCTTTGTTTCTTTCGGGGGTCATCTACTAGGGTGATGTGTCCTTTGTGGGACCCTCACACTAACCCTTTTGTGATTTTTATTGGTCAGTTGATCTTACACCTTTTCCAACTCATCATATTGATTCATCTAGGCTCTAGATCCCCAACTTTTTTGGCTTGCACATTTTTAAGAACCTTGGGGAAAACTGTCTTGGGTGACGTATTCGCCGTCTTTGGTTGAATCACCAAATAGGATGCCAAGTTTAGAGACTACCAAGACTAACATTAGACTTGGCCTAGACATTTGACCCTTCAGTTTGCAACCTTTGATTGGTGATAAATTTTGATCGAGAAATCATTTTTTGGACTTCGACATACCGTTGGAAAGTTATTTTTAAGAACAATCCAACTATACCATTTCTACGAGCATTTGAGTTGATATCTTGAGGTCGAAATGCACTCAAGTCCTATGACAACTCACCACCATATTTATGATATTTATAGCTTCTTAAATTAACCTGATACTACGATGGTTCTTTACTAAAGATTGCAACTACATGAAGACTTCTATTGAGCTTAACACTTCATACACATCAATGTGAAATAATCTATGCATATGAAACCAATGCTAGCATAGTTGACATCAATACCAACACACTTGATGCCACCTACTATCTTGTCAATGCCAACTGTCCAACAAGTCTAAGTAGTAGGAGTTTCCTATTTTAAAATCTCTCTTTCAATAGGTTGGTAGATGGTAGATGGCATAAATTTTCATAACAACATTCAACATTAAGGACAACTTCAATGTAGTTGTTATGAACACAATTACAAAGTGATTGCGTTTCGTTGATACATATTGACAGGTAGAATGAGCCGTGGAAAGCCATGAAAGGCATATCATGTTAGGGGGAGAAAGGAAGTATATTGCATGAAGACGGAGGAAAGAATTTCATCAAGGGGAGTAATTATTTTCCATTGATGTCAAAGGGGGAGAGAAACCATGAAAGAAACATCATAACATGGATTCAGGGGGAGCACAAATTATAGGGGGAGTATGTGTATTAACGTCAATGAAAACTGGGGAGGTTATTAAATGGTGTTGTCATTGATGCAAAAATCGGTCTTGAATGCTCTAAATATATGTCATGTATTATATCAATTGGAAACTTCAATAGAAAATAATCCCTGGAAGGAAGGAAACCCTAGAAGCCCCTTAGTTTTTGAAGATTTTGAGGAACAAGATCAATATATTTTATCTAAATCTCATCTTCATTTGATGGTACTCGTCATGCCAATTCCAATGATATATGGCATGCCTTGTGGTTCATCTTTGTTTGGGAGATATGCTTCATCCAAGTCGAATTCCCATTTTCTGGTCAAAAGCCCCCAAGAATATTCTATAAGAAATAGATTGGTTTTATGACCATTTTATTTCAAAATTGTTCTAAAATTAATGGTGGGTCTCCTTTAATCAATTTCAAAAAGAAATACAGTCAAAGTAATTTTAATTCAACCTCTAAAATTTTAATTAAAATTTGGCACCAAAATTTGAATTTAAAAATTAAAATTTAGAGGTCGTATCCCTCCTATTGTTAGGTTAGATTGCCCCCTCTTGATGCCCATTTGACTAATATAAATAGGGCATGTCTGAGACATCTGAAGCATACACATTTTTTGTGGTTTTGAGACCTTGTAATTGCACATCTATATGAAGATACAAGCCGAGTTTTGGTAGTTAGTTTAGGCATTCACTGTTTTATTTTTCTTGGGTCTTTTGTTGGGTTTATACATGGTGTTATAAGGCACTGAGGCCTTAAAATTGTAGACCTATTTGTGGCTAATTTCAGAGTTATCACAAAGTATTATGAGGAAAATTTCACACTGTTGAAGTAGACTCTGAGGCTTAGACCTGGTGCATCTCTTTGGCATCTACTATGACTTGCCTTTGTGTCATTTGAGACTACCTCAAAGGCCAAATTTCATCCCTCTTCGAGTTAACTTTATACCATAGATCCCTAGGTCCCGAGGAAAAATAAATTTAGCCCTTAAGTAGGAGATCATTCAGATTTGGTTTAAGGTCATTTGTGGGGGGAATTTTTGGTTGTTCATGGAATTTGGAGTTATTTTTTTGTGGCTGGAAGGTTTTCTTTCTGGGCTCATTACACACATTTTAAGGCTTCATGAGTACCACCAAATATGGATCATGTATTTACACTTTTCTGAAGCCTCCTTCTTGACATTCTTGACACCATCCATTAGAGTATTCTTGATGAAAAACTGTAGTAGATATATGGGAAAATTTTGCTGAAGTCACTTGTAATAAGATCAACAAACCTACTCTGAGTTGAATAAGTCTTCCACTAAATTACAAAGGCAATATTTAAGGCACGAATTGGAGGCATACTATTGCATATATTTCAAAATCTGAACTGAAAACTTTAAATTAATTTCTTGAGCCTATCCATGACAAATTTTAGGTCATCTCATGGCTTGGTTGAGGGCTAATATAAATGCGTCGTTTTCTATACATCTCTTCTCACTTGCATAAATTAGATCTATTTTGATGTCTATTTTTGAGACATGTGGAATGGAATAATTGTAGACTGTTGGTGAAGTTTTGGCTGAGTAAAATATTTTCGCGCACTCTTCTAATAGTTGACATAGTCCTTATGGTATGATTGTGGTAATAAACATGCATGGAACCTCCTTGCAATGGAAAAAATTTGACACAATATTGACCAAGATAACTCAATATTCCTGGTAAGTTTGCCTATCCTATTTTATGGTAAATCTGGAAAGATTGTTAGGGAATACATTCTTGTATTGTATTCAAAATTCTAAGAGGCCCTACAATGGTAAAACTGTGCACTTAGTTGAGGATTTTTTAAACTATTTGGATTCCTCTCATGAAAATTGCTTTGTGATAAAGTTTTGGCGAAATCTTGGGTGTTTGGCACAATGACCTATGGATCATTTGAGGCAATCTTTTGTGCCTATTGTACAAACTCGTAAATAGTCACATCTTGGTTCATCTTTTATCCATCCTACAACATTTTGAGACAAGTGTTGTAGGTGAAGCTTCTAGTACATGTTGAGACAAGTATTGTAGGTGAAACTAATAGTACATGATATCTAGAAAATCTTAGATTTATTGTGTCCCCAAACTAGTGATGTTGCTTAATGTCAAAGGGAAGGAAAAATTTACAATGCATACCTGATGTTGCATATAGTTTGCTAGGACCACCAACAATTAGAATTGAATTTTCTTGGTCTATTTGACTTAATTAAGTTTACAAGGGTTTTGACTTTAGTATTTAAATGCAAAACTTTAGCCACTTGATTCAGAAGGCTAAAGCCAAACACTAGTACTGGACAAAGTTTATGTTTTTTTTGTAGGTTTGATTAGTGAGACATGTCCAAGTGGATTGAAATTCTAATCACTTGGATAGAAATGCGCTTGCCAACATGCTTTTTTCCAATTATGCTACCACTCGCATACTAGAAAATTTTTATGTTGATTTTTCTTTCACTTTAAATTATTGTAGGCTAAGAATGAATTAATGTAAGGGGTTTGAAGTGATTATTGATATAGGGTTCAAACCTTGGTTTCTAATATATATTCATATGTATGATTCCTCTAGTGCATGAATTGTCAAGAGCATATATTGGGGTTATGATCTCCTTCACATATTCTTGTTGAAGTAGCTTCAATGTATCATTCAAGGACCAAACTGTTACTAACACGTTGCTATTACTAAAGATCAAATTGTTGACTTCTAGGGTTTGTAATAAAATAATCAATTACCTCCTTTTGAGTTGTTAAAGTATTATTGAGGTTTGCTAGTGATAGTGTCAAGCAAAGAACTTGAGTCCTATTATATTGTTCAAATAGGACAAAGTTTGGTTGTTCAAAGAAATATTTCCTCAAGTATGCATTGCTTATGATATTAGATAGCGAGGGTGTGATTCTAATATTAAATTGATGAGCTAAGGTTTCATTGGAGAAAATATCTTGTATATGCTTGTTAATTAGAGATTGTCAATGTGAGTTTATAGGTTGATGTTGTAGACTTGACAAATGTTATGCTTCTAGGGTTTGATATTTTGAGCAGACAAGTTGTTATTGATATTGATAACTTTGTGTTAGCATTTCAAATCAACAAAGTTAACAAATTTCTTTGATATTATTTATTTTTATTCAAAAACAGGTGGATCTAGTCTAAAAATTGTGAAAAATGGTCCACTGTGGTAAATTGAAGGTTGACACATTTAGGGTAAGTGGAAGCTTGCTTAATATGGCGACATGGTAGTTTTAGGTAAGGTTGGAGCCTATGCAGGGTGGTGGAGCATCCTTTTAGTCAGAGCTGAAAAAACTAGGGCATTAGAGTTAAACTAGGGCATTAGAGTGCCCTTCCAGTTAGAGATGGAAACCAGGGCATTAGAGTGTCCTTCTAATTGGAGTTGGTAAACTAGGGTGTTGGAGCATCTTTCAGAATGGAGCTTGTAAACTAGGGGGTTGGAGCCTCCTTCAGTTGTTTATGAAAATCCATGAAGTTGGAGCTTCCTATTTAATGTAAATTTAAGACCTATGTTAAGAAGCGTTTGATGGGTTTTCTACAGGAAGGGTTTCCACCTAAAAATATTTTGTGTATTGTTTTGATGTCGTGCATTGTTGAATGGTGTTGTTTACTATTCATGTGATGTGATATTAATTTAATGTTAATATGAATTTAATACTATGAAGATTAAAAGCTAACTATTTGGAAGGAATAGTGATTCACCCCCTCCTAGTATTTCCAACATTTCTTTCAATGGAAAATGAGTTGAATAATAAAATAAATAATGTTTTTCATGATGAAAAAACATCAACATATTATTCGTCTATATAGAAGAAAAATACAACTTATATAGAAGGACACAATTCTATAAACTTTGTAATTACACAATTTATGTAGAAGAGTACAATGATATAAAATTTTAATTACACAACATATGTTGAAATGGTATACTACTCTAAGCTTTGTAATTATTTTCTCTTGAAAGTTTAAATTAATTATAAAAAATTCTAATCTTTAAGAAAATAAATTCGAATATGCAAAGTTTGTAGAACTAAGAAGAAAACTTCATACTCAAAATCATATTCTCATTTGTCAATGGGATTAACATCCATAAGAAAAAACAACTCTTTAAACAACATAATACAAATAACACATACATCCAAAATTAAATACAATAGATTCTTTGAAATTTAGGTATTTGAACTATCTTGAAACTATTGATGTGAGGTCTTGATATTTCTTAAATTGGGTGGTTTATTACCCCAGTTATAACCACATTTTTATGTGTTTGCATCTCTAAAATTGTATGTGTTTTCTTGCTTTCTTGTTATAACATTCACCCATTAATCATGACTTGGAGCCGATGTTTGTTATCGTGTTCACCCACTAATCATTGAGTGAGGCCTATATCATTTGAGTGGGACAATATGCAAAGTGTCATGAGCTCTACCGAGTGGTTAAGCTCAACTTGAATTTTCTTGGCATGTGGACAAATTTCACTAAATTATGTTTGGTATAGAGTTTTGGATTTTCTTCCTTTGATGCCATCTTGCTTAAACAATTACACTTTGAGAATCATATAATCATTACTAGCAATGATACATAATCACCTTCTGAATGACCCTTCTAATGTTGTGAGTTGAGTTCAAAATTCCATTTTTCAAAATGCTATTTTGTTTTTGACATATCTTGTTTATTTTTTCTAGATAACTACATTTTGAATTTGTTTGGCATTAATGTTTTGATGTAATGAAAAGTATGAAATTTATAGGTTTTTCACTCCAATGATCATAGACTTAGACTTATTCCATAGCAAAGTGAAAACATGGTAACACTGTATTGGTTTTTTACTAGATCGTTTTTTTGAGTTTCCAAAGAAAAAAAACTACAATTTTATTAAAGAAACAAAATTACTGTTTTGTTGAATGCTATGAACATTAAAAAAAAACTTTGTCGTCCATTTATGAATATGTTCATGTCACATGATTCTTCATCATATTATGTATACAAGTAACCAAAATTTACAAACGTTCTCTTTAATCCTTTTAATAAGACCCAAAAATAAACTCATACTACTCTTGCTATTATGTTGCTAACATTAGTTCCTAGGCTTATATGTTAAACTATCATATAAAAATAGATTTATAACCAAGGCCCATGTGCATATTTAGAGATATTACTTTCTTGATGTACTAAGATAAACCAAGGCCCAGACTCTAACTCTAGTCCAACATTGGATGGTCCATTTGCTAAAGTGTCCATGTCCTCGTAGATGTGTGTAAAATATACATGTATTTGGGTCTAGGAATTGATTTTTTTTCACCTTAATTTCCTTACCTTTTTACCTCTTTAACCTTTACAACAATCATTTTACTCCTTTGATTATATTTTTTACCAATGTATGCTATCCTTTCATGTCATTTTAACTTGTGCAATTTTTCTTGTATAGTGACGAGAGGATCAATTTTTTTGGGTAAATTTATTGAAAAAATGACGAGAAGAATGTTTATAAAATGAATCAACTTGTTAGGATGTTCCTACTCCATTTTTTGTGGGCAATGGAACACTACTTTTCCTAGATTTTGCAACGCTATCACACTAGACCGGGTTTTGCTGTTATTGTGATGCCACTACTCTGTTTTGTGTTGATGAACATTGTTTTCTTGATGTTGTTTTTAGAGCTGACATGTATGCTACTACTCAACCACATCAACCAAAATTATTGTTCCAACAAGGGTTTGACTTCTCATGACAATTGAACCAACTTAACTATAACAATTATGATCCTTTATTTTAGTCACTCACGAAAATGAGATACTATTACAACATTAGTTTTATTTTCAGTAAACTATTGTAGTTTGTTAAAAAATAAACTTAGTTTTAACGTCCTGAGAATTAATAGATTCTCATGGTTGATTTTGATACCAAGATTAGGCATGATGAAAACCTATAAAGATAGATACCCTCCACCTCGTGTAGGGATGACACCATCACTTTTTAGAATTGTACATCTTGTAATTTCTCGGAGTTAAGGCAATGTTTTATGGGTTGATGATTTATTTGTGTTGCTTGTGAGCTATGGATTAATAACTCCTTTATAAGGAGGAAGGACCACCCTCTTTAGCATGGATTGTTGCATTGTGGAGGTAGTGCTGTGGTTACATTTTAATTTACTTGCAGGTTATGTTAATTAAGTGTTTTGTTGTAATTTCAATTATCATTGCTACAAATTCTTGTTGATACATTGCAGTTATTGTTAACTAAAGTATCTTGAAAAATATATAATATAGATTGTTTATGTGACAACATAGTTATTGGATTGATCTTTACTAATTGTGAGCTACTAATATTCAATTGCTTCTACAACTTTATAATTTGTTGCTAAAATAGAAAGCTATTTTGTGTTTGTAACATCTGTTAGAATTTTCTATTCAATTATTGAATGAGTTTATTCCTATTGACTTGATGATTGAGTGATTATGATTAAATGGTTTTGTGCAATTGATTTCAAGGAGTGCAATTTCCCTTTCTTGCAAGAGTGATCTAGAATAGATGAGTGCCATTTTATTTTCCAAAGTGTGATTTCATTTCCAGTACTGTGTACAGAGTGTTATTTTTATGCAATTGAGTGTTAATAGTGATGATTTTGTTTTTTCAAGAGTGAAGAGCTACAACAACTTTTTGTTTGATAGAGTGCCATGATCTTATAAAAGAAAGCTTAGCGGTAATTAGGTATTAATCAATGTTAGTTATTAGTTGATGCCTACATATATTGTGTGAAATCAACTTGAAATAAGTAGACCTACCATGGTTACAAATTTATTTCTAACCAATTGAATTATTTTATTAAAATACAAATCGCCCAACATTTTGGTGCCATTTCTCAAGAGGTTATTAAGGGTGCATGATTGTAACTAACATTGTTTCTTTTTTCTTAGATACATTATTGAATCGAGTGCATTTGAAGTGTTCATGATATGAGGTGATAGGGCAGTAAGATAGGAGGTAAGAACCTACACATCGCTTTGACAGATAGAAGAAAGATTGATGCCATAAGGAGTTAGGACACATAGGTTGCATGAATAGAAAGAAAAACATGATGCCCCCAAAAATACAAACTGCACATGAAGAAGAGGATGTGAAGGAAGGAAAAATAAATAACTAGGATGAGTAATATTCATTCATGAATTTATCTGAAAAGTATAGGCATAATCATATTCCCCAAGAAAAAATTCTCGGAAAGCAGGATCCCATAAATTATCCATTGTTGAAACTATTCCTCAGGATCATCTTTGTTAGGAGTAAATATTTGGGAGGCAGAATATTGCGAACCATCTACCTTAGAAGCAAGTCCAAATTTCAGAGTCATTTATATCAACATAAGGTGAATATTAGGACTTGTTGGAAGCGCAAGGAGGTACAAACAAACATAATCTAGAATACCAAGAATTAAGTCTAGAAAATAAATAGCCTCTTGATAATTTTATCCCAGACTTAGGAAGTGTTGTAAAGCGGCTTGAGCATCCATTAGAAAACCTTTCATAGCTAGGAAAATTGGGGGTACTTGAAACAATTTTGTAGAACCCTCAAATTTTGAATCAGATGGTGGATGACACAGTTACCACATTTGAGTTTCCTATTGGGAACATCCAAGGACTATCTCTAATGCATAATATTCCTTTTCCAATGATCCCAAACTTTTAGGGCAAAACTAATGAGGATCCATATACTTTTCCCTTTGAATTCGATGTTTTATGTCAAAGTTATGATTACACTTTATATGTCCAAAAATTAATTTGTACCTTGCTACTTTGAAGGGAGTTGCATTAAGATGGTTCATGGGACTTGATGACACACCTATTTCTTCTTTTGATGACATGAAGAACATATTTTTGGAAAAGTATTAGGATTATTTTCAGACTAGGGATCCAAGGGAGGAACTATTTAAAATTTCCAAGAGGGAGGATGAGAGATTGGAATATTATATTGAGCGCCTTCAATACAATTTACAGAGTTCCAAGCATGATGATTTTGATAAAGATATTTTGAAGATAATTATGATCTAAGGAATGAAGGATGATTGTCTAGACATGTTGAGCTTGATGGGAAAGGAAGACATACCAATAGAACCCTATGATGATAGTTACACTTTTTTTGAGTATTTCAAGAGGATCAATGATAAACAAATATTTGAGACAAGATTCTTTTGATAGAATACAAAAATCAGGCAATGGCTGGGTAACAAGGGTAAAAATCCGTAATCTATTTGAAAATTGAAAATTTGAAAATTGGTATTATCAATTCTTTATCTTCTTAATTAGATATGTTATAGGTGAAACTGAAGTAGATTAAGGATGAAAAGTATTTGTCTATATTCAACCTTAACTATAGAAAGAAGCACCCCCTTAGAGAGTGCCCACTTAATAATGTGGAAGTATGCAAAATCTATGAGCAAGAACATTCAACAGGACACTACCCATTGTTTCCAGGCTTAAAATCAATATTTAAGGAATTAGGTGAAGAGGCTATGTCAACATATTTATCAGTTCCAAGAAACCGTGTCAAAATTGACCACTAGGTATGGCTCAATATTTGTCATCTTCTTTCAATAGTTGGACTTATATGTATAATCCTCAACAAATGCTTTTAAGATCCATTGGCAGTTTCCTAACCCTCTGGTTTAGTATCCTATGCCTTGGCCCTAATGGTCTTCTCCTCCAAATCAACCATTTCCATGGCCTCAAAGATGGTGCAGAACATATTTTTTAGGAAAATTTCCTATACGGTTACGCACTTAGTAGAAGAAATTTCAACTTCCTTCCAATACACTAGGAAGTAACCCTCTTATGTGACCCCAACTACCTGCGAAACTAACCCAAATCCACACAATAAGGTGGTGCAACAAGTTGAACTTCCCATTTCCCCACTTACTATATCTCCCCCATTGGATGTAATGAAGTATCCCTATAGTTGGGAAGGATAGTAAATCCAAGAGTTTCCCTTGTTATTACATAAAAGGAAGAAAATAACTCATCTAGGGAAGAAACTCCAACCCAAGGATAATTAGACAAATAACATATTAAAACCCTTGTAACAATTAATAACACTGTTATTATTGAGACCATTATAACAATTGATGCTACTATTATTGATGAATTTCCTACAACAATTGATGTCACTGTTAATGCTAAACTTGTACTAGCCATTTTTGTTGTCAATACTAAGACTCCTTCGAATCCACCTTATGCAGAGATATTAGTTGTAGCTAGAGATACTCCACAACTTGATTCTGATTTTCTGAAGGAGTTGAAAATTTTGTACATCCAAATTCCATTCATCCAAGCAATCATAGATGTCTCGATCTATGCAAAAAAGGTAAGATAAATTTCTTTTAAGAAACCTAGTAGGAAGCCCTAAGATCCTCCCACTTCCCATGTGGTGGGAAAATTATTAGAAGTGATGTTGGGTGAAACTCCCTCTTACTAAATATTATGACCTAAGGAATCTAATGGTAATTGTCCACATTGGAGAAACAACTATTCCAAACACTGATTTAGGTGGCTCCAGAAAAACTCAAAAATCATAGTCTTCAGATTTCATTGAAACCAAAACCAAAATTTAGAGCTCCTATTCTTGATTCCAATGACGTAAATGGAACCTCCATCTGAGGTCGTATGCAAGTTATGCCCAGTCAAAGTTTCAGTCAAACTGGGAAATAGTCAAAGTCAAAGTCAAAATTATTCCACGTGGCATACCATATATTTGACACGCGACATCAAATTTAGTAGGCCTAGTGGGACCCACAAAGCTAATGTGGCAACCTAGTCAATAAACCAGGTGGACCCACAAGCAGATGATGTGGCAACACCACGAGTCGACACATGGAAAATAAGTGACAAAAGTGGCATATGATGTGGACCAATGAGAGCCTTCCACATGGCCCAATGACATGGTGCCACATGGCACCTCAAATAAGGCCCAAGTGGCCTTGGGATGCTGCAACCTTCATTTTTGTCTTATTCTCATGGTTTGGGGAGTAGTTACAATATGAACATACATATAAGATATATTATATGGTTTGAAAACTATATTAAAACTAAAATTAGGCTTTAAAACCTTATTAAAGAAAAATTAGGAGTCCATGGGTTTTGAACCGAAAACCTCCCCAACAACAAGTAACTTAATATGGACATACATATATGATATATTATATGGTTTGAAAACTATATTAAAACCAAAATTAGGCTTTAAAACCATATTAAAGAAAAATTAGGAGTCCATGGGTTTTGAACCGAAAACCTCCCCAACAACAAGTAACTTAATATGACTATGACAACCATTATTCTAACCACAACCTCTATCTTATTCACCCTCACACTCTACTATAAAATGCCATTCAAATGGTTCAAAGGGAACCATGGAGAATGATGGAGAATACATGAGAGATGAGGGTGCAAGCACACCAATGAAGTCATGAATCTCAATAATATTCTAGGAATATTATCAGAGCATATGTTAGGGAATATTCCAAAAAATATTCTCTATGAAGAATCTTTGAGGAATCTTTAAGATTCCCCAAGGGGAGATTTTTGATAGTGCCAAAATTATATCAACTTTATACTCTTTCTTCTCAATTTTTCACAAGGAATGCGATGGTGTGATCATATTATTTGTTTGAGCAGAAAATTTTTAGACAACTATCAGAAGAGAATCTTTAAAGAATCTTTGAGATTCCTAGGGAACCCAAAATTTATTGAGTTAGAAGGGGGTCAAGTTTACAATCAGATTTCATGATTTTTCACTAGGAATTCAACCATGCATGTCTGTTTCTTGAACATAGGTGTGAGTTTTTAGGCTGTTCCCAGAAGTGGAGGTATAAGATGCTTTGATGCCATGCCTTCTTTTGATTTTTGCTGAGATGATGATTTGATGTTGAGATCCTTGTTTTCCATTTTTTTGGAGGATCCTTATGTGCCACTTCTTGTGAGAGTTTTTTTATTTTGTCATGCTGAAGGAGAGCCTATATGAGTGAGAGTTCTTGTAGGAGAAATTCTTTTGGAGAGACATTCCACTCTAGTTAAGGGAGTTCTTCCTTGTATTGACAAATAATGCATCATGTATTCATCATCATTGTGCAACATTTAATAAAGCGGCCTCCCCAGTCTTGACACTGGGCCCAGAGACATAACCCACATTGGGTGAAATTCTTTATCAACTTATGCGTGTTCTTTGATTTGATGGCTGCCTTTATGTTTCCTCTTCTTTAAAGTATGCATATGTGGTTTTTCATACTCTTTCACATGCAGTTATGCTAACATTACAAAAGTAAAAGATCTTGGTTAACTCCAGCAGCTGAGAAAATCTGGATCAAACACATTGCTTTCTCTAGGCACTGTAATAAATGTAATTACCAGGGAAACCTATGATATGCTCAGATTCAATAATTTGAGACCAACCCCTACTCTACTAGAATTTTCTGATAGATCCAAAATTTTTCATGCTGAAATTTTCGAAGATGTAATCATCTTAGTAGAATCTTGGGAATATCTAGTTGATTTCCTACTATTATAGCCTAAGACACGCCTAAGAGGACACCTATTGATCATGGGGAAACTATGATTAGACACTAAAAATGCATTCATCAGTTACATATAAGGTTTCATGAAAATATTTGATGGAAATAGTACAAATAAAACTTATCTTATACCCTCTAGCCAAACCAAGTGTTGACCGTGAAATCCCTCTATGGTCTAAATTCAAATTAAAAGGGGATGATAAATGACCACTCCTCATTATTGGTAAGGTTGTGTATTTTAAAAATGAAACAATGAATGACACTATTAGTATTTTTATTAGTAACCCTTCTATTGTTACTTACCCTCCTAGATTTTAAACTATATAAAGAGCGAACCTTGTTTAGATGATGTCATTGATGATATTATTATTGAAAAGATAACAAATTTACCAGTTCCTAAGAGTGTCCCAATTGAAATTGAGCCCATAAATACTTTAAATATTAACCCTAATTTATCTCCTAAGTAGACAAAAATGATGATTCAGTTTTTGTGAAAGCTCAAAGAATATTTTGCATGGCATTATACAGACATGAAGGGAATTTATTTTGGTTTATGTACTCATCATATTTATCTAGAGGATGGTTTCCATCTTGTATAGAAACCATAGTGACAAATGAACCTAGATATGAAGGATATTGTTAAGGAAGAAATTCAAAAACTATTAAATGCAATTTTCATCTATCCAATCTTTGAGAGCTAATGGGTATTCCCACTTTTTGTTGTGCCTAAGAAGAAAGAAAAATGGAGAATTTGTGCTAACTATAGGGAGCTCAGTAAGGCCACTTAAAAGGACCATTTCCTATTGCATGTTATTGATTAGGCCCTTGATGCCATGTTTGGTAAGGAATTAGTTTCATTTCTCGAAAGGTTTAGTGGTTATTAGCACTTTGTAATTTTCTGAGGTTGAAAAAGAAAATTGTAAAGGTAACCACAAACCTAATTTGGAAGCTAGGATCTAGCCCTGCCAGCTTCAGAGAGGGCTCTCTCTATGACATTTAAATTTGTTGGATTGAATATTAGGCTAGTTATGAAGTTTAAGGTTTGACTTGTATTTGAATGGTTGGTTGATAACTAGATTATCATTGGGATATGGAGTCTGTTACATAAAGTACAGATCGACTGTAGTGTCTATAGATAGATCTCATAGGGCAGGGTAGCCAAACTGAATGGATTCATTTATTTTATGAAATGGGGAAGGAAGAGCATATTTAAGGTTCACTTTAGATATAGAGCATTGTTACTTGAATTCTATATTTAAAGATAAGAAGAAAAAATTGAAATTATTCGTAGTCGGGAGCAGAGTGTAGATTTAAACAAATTTTGTCCTTTACTTATCTATTGCATAATTTAGATTTGGAAACAAATATGTGTAATAAACAGAGAAATATAAACACATAAGACGGTAGAGGCACTTCACCAACAACTTGATGCAAGAATCCTGTGAAAGAGCTTTTTGTATTACTGGTAAATTCACTGATGCTTCAACAATTACAATAGTGTTCTTTTGTTCAAAAACCAACATCTCTTACTTCAAAAGATGAAGTATTTATAAAAATTCTAAACTAAAATATCTTGAAAAAATATCAAGATTTGTAGTACACAAATAGAACTAAAATATAGGACATTCAAAACCAATGAATCAACTTGGCACTACCTTTGTGGATTTCTGGTGACAAAGAAGAGCAATTTGAATTTGATATCAACTCTTATTTGATGAGGTGGCATCCAAGTCACTAACTGTCTTTGAGCCTTTTCCTCCTGAAATTCTGAAAAATAGGGTCTTGTAATCCATTTTTATATCCAAAACCATAATATATGTTAGAAAAACGAGAGAAATTTTTGTAAATGATGATTTTTTAAACAAAAACCTCTTTCCGTTTTTGAAAATTCATTTTCACTTGCTCGTAAAATGCATTTGAAAATACTGGTTAAAAATAGGAAAGTTCGGGAAAATAAGTCTGCAAAGATTCATTCGAATCTCCCAAACCATAAAAAATGTTAGAAAATTGAGAGAGGTTTTTATACATGAGGATGTTATCAGAAAAAACCTATTTCCAGTTTTGAAAATTCGTTCTCAGCTGTTTGTAAACCATGTTTTAAATTACTGCGCTGTATAGGAAAAAACATAGTTTCACTGACCATGAAACAGACATATGACGTGGAGGCGGGAGGTGACATGGAGGTGGGGGATGATGTGGAGGCACATGGTTGGTGGAAAGGAAGTGGTACACAAGGATTATGTGGAGAAATGATGTGGATGTGAGTGGGGAAAACAGTCCAAGAGGCAAGCAGTGGGTGGTGCGGGAGTGACAACGAGGTCAAATGTTGGTGGGAGCGTTGATGGGAATGGAATGGCAAGCGGGAGCGGGATCAGGGGAGGAGGATGCGTGGAAGAATAGTAGTGGAGGAGGAATAGGGATGTGGTGGGTGAATATGTTGGCATGGGAGTAGGTGGTCAATAGGGACAAGGGTTGGTGGTTTTCAGAGGGGGGTAGGAGCGATTAACAGTAGGCGAGGGGGGGGTCTGAAATAATGAGGGATGAACACATAGCAGTGGGGAAAACCAATTTTTGGACCACCCCCTTGCTGTTAAAGAGAATCATAGTTGGGGGGGTCCGAAAAGGTGCTGGAGTCGTCCGATGAAAAAGGAGATTTGATCGGGAGTGGGGAATATGTGCACTATTTAACCACATACAACAAATCTCCATTTGTTGTTTTCAACTCTACACTAAAATCAAAGCTATAGTAATAAGGCCTTATTACAATTTATTTAATCACATTTAAATGATGTGATTAATTTAATCTAAACAGAATTATCCTCTAATGCTGCATTTTGACTTGCAAGCATATTTTTTTGTTAAAGTTTTGACCCTTTTTTGGAAATAATTTACAACATGGAATATTATTTACAACATTTCAAACATAATAATGATCAGTAATAATCAAACGATCCTATAAGAATTATAGGACCCTAACAATGGTTATAATCAAATCCATATTGTCCCTAAAGATCAGGATAAAAATATCTTCACTTACCCCTAGGGTACATTTACATATTGATTCCTTCCTTTTGGACTCTGTAATTCACTAGCTACCTTCCAACAAGATGTGTTAGGAATATTTCAAACCTGGTTAATGGCTGTTTAAATATTTTTATGGATAATTTTACACCATATGGAAATGAATTTGATGAAACATTTGCTAACTTTTGAGAAGGTGCTAGAATGATGTAAGAACACCCACCTTTCTTTGAGCACTGAAAAATTCCATATGATGAATAAAAGAATTGCACTATGACACTATTTATATTGCAGGGACATAAGTTGTTTCAACAAAAAATGAGGTAATATTGAGAATTCTTGCTCCCATAACACAAAAAGGGACACAATTTTCTAGGGAATGTAGGTTATTACAAGGATTTTATAGAAGTTTTTTCTAAAATTTCATCCCCATTTTTTGCCTTGCTTTCAATGGTTATAGAATTTATAGGGGCTGATAAATGTAAAAATGCTTTTTTAGGTCTAAAAAGATGTGTAATAGAAGCCCCTATTTTACATGGACCTAATTGGAAAACCTTACCATTCCATTTTCTACAGATTCCTCTGACACTGCTATTGGAGTTGTGTTGGGACAACAACAAGAACACATGTCTAATGCTATAGTATTGCATCAACAAGAATTTAACCCCTACTAATCTGAATGGAAATAGGTATATGCCCATGGTATTTACCGATGGTATCCACCCATGGTATTGAATGATGTAAAGAAGGAACCAAGGATATTATAAATAACATGCATCACCTTGAAAATGTACATATTTGTCCACCATGATGAAATGATAATTTTTTTTCTCTCATTTAATGAATGATCTTTCTTTTCACATGTTGGATCATGTAAATCGTTAGTATCTATTCTCCAATGTTTTTTCGTAAATATTTTCTGGGAAGATTTACATTTTTCCCTCCTCCTATCTCAACATTCATGTTTCCTTAGCCTTAGCCCCCAAGTCCTGGATTAATAGTATCAGATCCAGGTTGGTCCAATTGTTCCAGTACTAGGCCATGGCTTTAAGTTTCTATTTATTATATGGATGGAAGATTAGATTTTTCCCTCGAAAGGGGTTACTCCTTTTATTTTTCAGAACAATCACCATATGGATTTGGTGAAATAATTAGCGAGGACTAAAGGGTGTGTGACCAAGAAATTAAAGACGAAAGTTGACACAATATTTCTGTTATGAAACTAGATCACAAAAAGATAAAAAAGATAGATTGATGCCTTAGAATTCAGCCTCTTCGAGGGGGAAACCTCCTTTACATTACATAAATGAACAATTCTTGGATGATTCAAATGACAAAACCTCCTGTCTATATATAGGAGTCTAAGGAGTCACAATATAACCAAGACAATCTAACAATAATAATATAAAGGCACAAAAATAACAATAGAGGGATTCTATGGGGCACAGTAATAACAATATGGGGACAATAGGGGCACAACAGTATTAATAAGGGATACAACTACAATAGTAATGGGGTAATCACTAGTATTATAGGGACCTAACATGCCCCTCTCCTTCAAAAAGTGTTGTCCTCAATGCTTGAGTAGTTATGGATGCTTCTGTATAAAATTCTCATCCTCCCTGTGGAATCTTCAGCAGATAAGTTCTTCCATTTGATGAGATACTCCGAAATTGATCGGTTTCGTAGTTGTCGAGTTCTTGTTTCTGTGACTGCCTCTAGTTTCAATATAATTTTTCCTTCCTCGTCAAGTTCTGGCAATATTGTTTGAACTGGGAGCTTGTTGTAAGGACTCTGGACACCACATATCTCCACAATGGTATGATATTGTCCACTTTGGGCCTAAGCCCTCATGGATTTGCTTTTGGACTTACCCCAAAAAGCCTCATACCAATGGAGATATTTGTCCATCCTTATATACCCATGATCCTCCCCACTTCTAGTCAATGTGGGACTTTGGTCGTATACCCAACAATCCCCCCTCGAACAAAGGACCATTGAGCCTCCCCTCAAACGATTATCCATCCGTCCACTCTCTACCAACCAGGATTCTCCGCTCCAATGCGTTGGAAGCACACGCCTTACATGGAAACACCACCTGCCTCGAGAGCTTGCTCTATCCCAGGTCAACTCCTCTTCACCGTGTTGGGAGCAGGACACGTCCATGAAGAATCCGGAGCACACCGCCTGTT
>APFE031024916.1:0-17402 GCA_000404065.3 Pinus taeda | reverse complement strand
ATATGGGAGATATACATCATGGGGCAGATAGAATATACACAATGGGCAGATAGTATATGGGAGACCATATATCAAATAGTAATTGATGTTAAGACTACTATCTCTGTGGAAGACAATGAGATCTTTAGCCCCCAATGAGATAGAAAAAGACCAAGTACTGACTCAAAACATATCTTATATTTGAAGATGTCTACAAAAAAGCCTCAGATACATAGAAGATGATAGTAGAATGATTGAAAAACCAAATATTAACAGGATTATCTACCTACCTAATGTACCGTGTCATATTAATAGGACCAAAAAGGTGCATTCAAAACTTACCAGAATTTAGAGGAAAAAGAACTGTTAGCTTATAACAGGGAGACGAAACTCCACAATTTCATGCTAAATTTCTCCCACAGAGATTTGTACCTGCCATGATTGTTCTATAGAGGAGAGACCTGCTTTTGATAGAGAATCGACATCTAAGTTGTAAGCTCTTTGAATATGTTGAATGGAGTAATCCTGGTGAGCATGCCAAATATATGAAATTCTATGCAGCGACACAAAAGATTGATGTTCTGAATGTGATGAACTGATTTCACATGATCAATAATGAGTTTAGAATCACCAAATATATGTAGTCCAGGTATGCCAAGGAAGTCACAAAAGTAAAGGAGGCCAACTAATGCCATAACTTTAGCCTTGTTGTTCGATCCCTTGCCACCATTCCAAAAGATTTTGATAGACTGGTCCACACATGGAATGATGAATACTCCACAGGCACAAAAACCGTTCACTGCAGCTCCATCAAAATATGCACAGGGAAGAACGTCTAGGTCTAAACTGCGATGAAGGTGTTCCTTTGAAAAATGTAGGTTCTTTGGATTCTTACAAGAAGGAAGAAGAACTAAAACAAAGTCTATAATAAGAGCAATAATTACCTTCCTATTATGAAATAAGGTCTGATTCCTACTTTTCCAAATGTACCAAATTGTGACCAGGGGAATAGACCTTCCATCTTGTCTCAGTTTACTCCACCACAGAAAGGCCTCTCTTATAGAAGAGAATGTTATCCTATTCAAACCAAAAATATCAGCCACTGTTTCCCAAATCTCAATAGCAATTGGACAGGTCAAAAAAATATGATAGTTTGTTTCCTCATTAGCTTTGCATAATTGACAAATCGCTGGCCCTTGCCAATTTATTTTTTGTAAATTGTCCCACGTTAAATTCTTATTATTAAAGACCAACCAAGAAAATATAATCACTTTTGTAGGGTAGTGAGCTTTCTAGAAAACAGAAGGGAAAATATAATCTGGCTGAAAAGAGGATTCCATCTGTAGCATGAGGTATGCATCTTTGACACATACAACTGATCTTCCCTTTGGACCAATCCATATATATCCATTAAATTGCATATATATAAAACAAAATTCACACTTCCATATAAAAAAATCCATAAAACAAAATTCACAACAACCAAATGAGTTCTAAACAAATCCAATTATAACTAAAAAAATATTAATGCAAAAAAATTATTATTATTAAATAAAATTAATAAATTTATTGATTTAACCAATCAATAAAAGCATTTAATGTAAAAGACATTGAATAACTTTAGATTAAGCTTTTGTTCAAATTTGAAAGTTCATTCATGTTTTCAAAGTTCTTTAATGTAAAAATACTTAGAATAATTTTATATTAAGATTTGGTTCAAATTTAAATACTAATTTATATTTTTGAAGTTTAATAATTAAATTTAGCGACAAAAAACGCTAGCTATACAACCTTGTTTAATTATAGATTTAAATATACAACAAATCAAAATAATCTCCTTTCTTTATTCATTAAATTATCAAAATAATCTCTTCTTTATTCATTAAATTATAATTTCAAAAAATAAAAGAAACAAAAATGCAAATTATATCTATCGATATCATTATATTTTAAGCGTTTGCCAAATGAAAATTGTCATGTTATTTATCTTGGTATCATTTCATTATAGCCTATAATTTGAAGTAATAAACATGTGATATCAAATAGAGATTCCCTTTGTAATGTTGGACATCATTGCACTATATTTTTAAGTAAAGAAAACAAAGTTTGTATTCTTTTTTCTCGACATCCTTACACTATAATTTCAACGAATAATACTTTGTAAAACTTCATGATGAATTTTTTCATATAGCATTGAACTTTAAGGAATAAAAATTCCTCCATGGTATCAAATACACTCATAAAGTCGAGCTTTATCAAGCTGTACAATCATGTCGCACAATGTGACATAGAATTGGAAATAAAGATTATAAAATCATTTTTTATCCAAATTCACTAATCATGTCGCACGACGGGGTGGGGAAGTGGATTCAAGATATCTGCGTAGTCTAATGAGGTGGAGGAGTTGTTCGGAAAGTTATGGAAATTCGGGTTATATTTAGAAAAAAATTGGTAAGGATTTTTGTAAATCCAAGTTATAGTTGTTAAACTTCAAAATTTTAGGCTTAATCATACTATTAACATCTAAAATACATATTAATAATTTTGATTAAATGGAGGAGAGGAGAAAGTTCATAAGCAATAATTTAGGTTCCATAAAATTAATATATTAATTTCACTTTGAGGAATGGAAGAATCATTCATTGTGTGGAGTGTAAAATGCGGTCACACGTAAGTGAAAAAGTAGATTGAAAGTTTTTTTGGTACCTTCATATTCCACACAACGAAATCCAAATCCTAAGATATGCACACTTTGCAATCATTATAGTGATTCCCTTAAGTTCATTCTGAGATGTGAAGGAGGAATTACTAAAACATTACTCTACACCCATGCACTTGAAACCCAAACTGTGAGACATACACACTTTGAAATTGTTGCAATAGTTGCCCCGAATTCACTTTGAGATGCATAGGAAACTTTCATTTTGTGGAGTTTTGAGGTGTAGCAAATAGTTTCATTATACAAAGTACAGAGGTGAGGAGAAAACTTTCATTGTGAAAAATAAAGAAAGGAGTATGGAGGAAGCTTTCATTCTTCTTCTTCCGCATCTACTTCTTCCTGTACATATGCCTATTTTGCAAATCCTTTGTTCTTCACACTAAAAATTTAAAAGTTTAACTCAATAAAATTAACTCAATAAAAAATAAAAGATTAAAACACATAATTATCCCCACATTGTATCACCGTTATAGAAAAAATGTTTTTTTCTTAAAACTTAATCTCATCATAAAAGAACATAGAAAAGGAACAAAAATAGGTTTAAAAAAGCATTAATTTAATAGAACCATCAAAGGTAAAACTTTGGGCTTTTTTTAGTCAATTTGATATAGGTTCAAGGATTTAAAAGTTTTGCATGAAAAAAAAAATTCCTTAAATATAACTGACGATTCAGGAGAACTCATCAAAACACTAAAAAATGAAATAAGCGAAAATCAAGACAATGGATAATGAAATCTTTGAGCCATATCGAAATGACATTTTCACATTTTTTATTAAAAAATTTCATACAAACTCAACATTTTCATTATACAAAGTGGGGAGGGGAGAGGAAGCTTTTATTGTATGAAATGCAAAGGAATATTTCATTCTATTTAATAATAGAACATTTAATTCAATAATAAACATAATAAAATTTGTTATACATTTTCCAGTAATAAATAATTAAGATTAAAAGAAAGTGAGACAAAAAAAATAAATATTACATATCAAACAAGTATATAACCAGAGAAGCATAATAAGAGTTTTCTCTGTAGGTTTGCACTCAACACAAATTTAAAAGATTAAAACATATAACATTTTTCAACTTCATAGTGAATAGAACTACAAAACTTTGATAATGAAAATAATCAAAGTCATTGCACATTATGTATTTTCATTGAATTTGTTATTGAGCATCAACATGTTAGCCTTGTAGCCTTAGGAAATGTATGTATGATGTAATATAAGACCTCAAAGAATAAGTATTGAATAATATGAAATACATTTACAGTGATAAGAAATATATTGAAATTCAAATTCCAATTATCATAGCTGCAATTAAAACATGGAACACATATCTGAAATCCAAAATTGTTCCCGAGCATTGATTTTCATTATGATTGGTAATAGAAGATTAGATATAATATAAAAGTTAAAATTTTATCCTCAAAAAATTATGTTCAATTAATGTTTTCGGGCAGCGCCGCATAATTCAAATCCATACAATATCTTATGCAAAAAATTAAGAACCCTAATTTATGGCAGAAGTCACTTATATTGGTAATGATAATGCTTAAAAACTCATCTCACCATCACATTCACTATGTTATTCTAGCATCTTCTCTATTTTTCTATCCGCCCCTGCATTTTGGGGAAAAAAAGCAATAATTGTTCTCTAATAAATTAAGTAAACACAATAAATTATACTTTATATATGAAACAAAGATATCTCGTAAAATGATAACATGTGCAGATGGAGGTGTTATCTAACTGAACCTACATTTACATTTGGTGGCTAAAGAACTCATCAAAATCCTTCTACTTAATCGCAAAAGTAAATGCATTTTCCCTAATTTGGGCTATGATTGGGCTCGTGTGAACTATAATATGGGAAAAGGTAACTTCAAGAGAAAACAAGAAACTACATCCAACAATTAGCTTAGTTCATGATAACACAATTAACAAATCTAAAAAATTAAATACTAGTAAACAAAAAAGCGAATGTACCAAAATTTAAGGACACTCGGAATATGTGAAAGCATAAATTATGATCACTAGTACAAAATGAGATATTAGTGACTACATGACTAAAAACGTTAGTCACCATAATTATTTCAAGTGACTGATTACTAAATTTGAACAATTTTAAGTGACCCAACTAAACACTGATAACTTAAATGACTAATTTAGTCTGGGGATAAAATATATGACTAGATAATAAGTGACCCAACTAAAAGTGACTAACTTAAATGACTAATTTAGTCTAGGACTAAAATATTGTGACTAAATAATAAATCACAAAATTAAAAATGATTAATGTAAGTGACTACTATACTCAAAGAATAAAAATATGACTAATTAATAAGTACAACAAGTATATGAATTAGTCATCTATGCTAATCATTTTTAATTATGTCACTTCGGAAATGGAAAATTGCAATTTTAATATTGAAGTGTTATATTTCAATAAATTTTGACATTATAGATGGATTTAGAGACCCCTTTAAATGGGTCTTTGAATTCATTTGTAGTGCAATGTTAAAAAATTAGAGACAAAGGGGTCTTTGAATCCATTTGCAACGTTAAAATTTAGAGACCCCTTTAAGGGGTTCTTTTAATCTGTCTGCAATATTAAAATTATTTAGGTAGATGGATTCAATGATCACTTTAAAGGGTCCTATGAATACATCTATAATGCTAAAATTATAACATTTTTATACAATATAGAATATAAGTTTACAATATATAATAGTTTTATACTCTTTGGAAGGAGGGGGGACAAAGAGAGTTTGAAATTGATATAGAATGGTTTTAAGCGTTAATAGGAATTTGTTCCTCACATCTTAAAGAGACGACACACTATTTGTTATGGGGTTTTTGTGGCATTGTCACATATAATGGTTGGTCATTGCACTAGATTCATAAAGACAATGATTTTAGTAATTTGCATTCAAATTATGTTGATATAAACTTGGTCAATTAATATAAATCTAGATTACTATGAAGTCATCTTATTCTATAAATAATTATACACATACATGCATTACAAAAATATGTGCAAACTATTATAGTGCATTCGCATTCTTAGAATGTGATTACACCATTATTATAGAACCATAATTACTAACAATTATTGTCGCTCTTTATGTAGAATAACATGCCATGGCTCCCATATCCAAGTTGAAATATGAATATCCCTTAGAGAGTATCTATGTTATTTAATGGTTAATTCATGTTCCTTCAACTATAGAAGCTTTATTTAGGGCCTAAGGCCCTCTTCTTTACTCCTCTCAAGATAGTACATTCCCCAAGAACCATTCTTATCATGTAAACCATACCAATGGTGACAAAGGTCCCTCGTTGTGTGGTAATTCAAATGCTTGTTCAAGAAGATTGATCATGGGAAGATTCAAATATGACACAAGCACCTTATGTTCCTTCCTTTACCACGGTTAAGGCCCTAAGTTCCATACATGGTGCAAAAACCATACTAATGATATTGAGGCCAAACTTAGAGGCCCTAAGACCTAACTATGGCACACAAAAACTTCAAATAGCACCCATAACACACATTAAGGCAAGATATATCTTAGAGACGATATGTGTGGTGGTTTGAGGCTTTATTCATGTCCATTGAACTACTAGAGAAGTTTTGTTTATGGACTAAGGATATTGTTTTCCTTCCATATCCATTTCAGAGGCCATAAAACCCATTCTTATTGTGCAATACATACTAATTGTGCACATATTTCCATTCTAATATCTTTTTTCATGGACATTAAACATGAGAAAGACTTGTTTTAGGAGTAAGTCCCTTTTTCATTCCTTTGCCCAAGATATAAACCCTAACTCCCATATATGACGTGGAAAACCTCGTAATGGAGTCATTATCCGAGATGGGGATATAAAATCCTGTTGTAGCAGCTACAACTAGCCTCTAAAATTTTGTTTATGCTTCGATTTGGGAGCCTTCCTTACTATCCACAATAACTCATCTCACATTGATCTCGATATTCGTGCTTCGATTGAGAAATATATTTTCATTTTCACTTGTGTTTGTTAACTTAGCTTATTCTTCCAAGTCAAAAGATGATCTCCCAACTTGGTCTCACAGTAGTTTTGGGCTTGCCCCCAGAAACTTTGCAACTCTTAAGGGAAACCAACCTTGATGATGGGAATTCCGCAGTCCTGATTGCTAGTGATCCTTAAGCTCAAAAACTGCGTAGTCATGGGAGGCATCCCAGAACCGAGCCTAGAAATTTCACAACCCTCATTAAGCTCAGAAACTGCGTAGTGCACTAAGATGGAAAGTTTCCCAATTCCCTAGAACTACACAATCTTTCCCAACAATGTGCATGGCAAGTTTCCATGGGAAAAGAAAAAAGACAAAAAAAGAAAAAAAACATCCCTAAAAAATATGGACCTATTTTTAGTATCCCGAAGGAGGAACTTGCACTATTTTTAGAAAATTTTGCCAAGTGTCACTTTTTCCTTAATTTTAGGCATGCGCGTTATAAACCCTCATTTGTCCAAACCTATTTAATCGAAACTTCTTTCTCTGGACAACATCTCTAGAGCGATTTCCTCTAAAGCGATCTCTATCACATCAACGTCGACATGTGTTTTAGGAAACACAATATAATCTTTAGCTCTAATACATCTTTAGTGAAAATGGTAACAATCTGAACTAAAGCCTTACCATTTTCATGAAAGAAGGCAAGGGTGCTCCTTGAGCTGGTGGGGTGCGCAACCTTCTTTCGAAGGCTCTCTGGGAAGGTCTCTACTGCGATAGTCCAGAAGGAAAGGCTCTAGTCCAGAAGGAAGGGGACTAAAGAAAAGAAGTAAAGAGAAGATATTAGAGCTCATTTTCACATTCTATATTGGAGTTATAACATTCTCGTGAAGATCAAGGAAGGTTCGGTGAAATCGTCGACGCTTTTCCGGGCGAGTTTTTCTTTTGTTATCTTTTGTTGCTTTTTATGTCACCTTTTGATGTTTGGCTTGTGTGAGTGTTGTTTCACTTGTTTCCCTTCATGGTTGCTAATGTTTCAACTTATTTTAGCTTGTATAAGTGTTGTTTTAATTTATATATTGCATTTTCCAAGTGTTGCATTAGTTTTCCTGTTTTGTACTAGTGGTCTCCATTGTGATGACTCTACTCACATACTTCGTTTTACTTATGTTTGATTAATTGTTGCAATTGATTTACATGCATTTATCTACACTTCATTAGATATACACTTAGCTTCGCACTATCTCTCAGATATGCTTGTTTTCCATACTTCCCTTGGGAAAATATGTGTTTCCCTTGGCTGATTTTCACTTCACCCAGCTGGCACTACGCAATCCTGAGGCTCAAGCCACAAGATTTTCTTATGGAACTTCACAATCCATAATCCAAGATGGCTCCAAATACGCACTATGTAGTTCCACGAGCTAGCCTGTCATCTTGGCCACTGAGACTGCACAATGCGCATTCTCCCCCAGGCCTCTACTGAGGTTGAACAACACATTGCACGGTTTCAAAAATCAGGTTGTCACCTTGGCTTTTGGAACTGCACAGTGTGTAGTTCCCATAGGTAGCAATTCCCCCTTGTCAGGAAAAATTATGCAATGCTTCTCGTCTTGTGCCTAGTTTGTTGATTTAACTTTCCTATAAGTTGTTTTGCTTAAAACTAAAATTGGCTTGCCATGAGTGTCCTTTATGTCCCACATGTAAAATAGTTGTTAAACACCTCTCTAGTAATCTCTATTACCATGGCATCTAAGAGAGTTGCATCAAAGGAAATCACTAAGAGAAGTATTGGGGAAGCACTTGAGAAAACATCAGTTGATTTGTTGGTGTACGCAAATAATCAGTTGTTTATAAAGAAGGGATCATCACTGACATGGAAACATATTAAATATTATTTTGCAAAATACTTTGAGGAAGACTTAGAGGACCTACAGGTTTATCTCAGCATCCAGTAGTTAAGGCTATACAAGGTTATCACACACGGATGAGAAGACCATGACATTGAGTAATGTTAGCAGTCATAATATTTCCACCATCTGGGGAGAAGACTTTCAGCAGATGTATCACTTGTCGAGAGAGTAAAACACACGGACTCATTATTCTATGCCACCCATAGCTATGTGAACACAAGAGACATTTTCAAACACTTGATGAGAGGGTCATCGAAGTTTCGATAGACACCCACCCATGTGTACAAGATAAAGTCTCTCAAGAAGGCTTACCAATGCTTGGTTATCTTTGCTTGCAAAAGATATGGTCAAGAGAGCACTAAAACCTTTCTTCAAGGGTGGGTAGTCTTATTAGACTAGTTGGTGAATGATGGGAGGCCATTCAACTGGTCATATATGTTTTCTCAACAATTGAAAGCCCATGTAGCATAGGCTCAGAATCTTCCCTAGGGCGAGTGAGTGAGATTCTATATGTCTGTATACTTACTTGATTCAATCTGTGCATAGTAGCAATTCCCTGGCATGAACTCGACATGGACATCGTGAGACACCGCCGTGAACATCTATTGCAAGTTTCTTTTAGAATGAAATTATCAAGGAGTAATGGAACGACTAACTAACCACTTCATCATCCCATTGTACAAGTTTATCTTTGGAGAAGATACACCTTGCATGTCACAACAAGCAATGTAGGTGATAATAGACATCACAGATTGGTAAATCCACCAGGTGACACCTTCATTAGAGTGTTTGGTGGAGAGAAGCCTCTGCATGTGTTAACAAGGTATGCCACGGACAAACTAATCATGCAAGAAGTATCATACCATCTCGCTACAGGGTTGTCAGCAGAACTTCCCATGAAGAAGAAAGCACCATGGCCCACTCTTCCTTTGTAGATCGGATTATATGAGATAAAGAACTTGAAATTTGCAGATGCCAAGGCTAAGAAAATAGTGATATTTGAATTCAGCATTGTGGACATTAATATGTATGATCTCCGCAGTATTTGCAACCTATTGTACGAGAGTTTAACTTTCATGGATCAGAGTGGAATTTCATTGGCCAAATGAGGATCCTTGGACATACTGCTACAATTCCTTTAGACTCAATGAGCTAGTTAGTTTAACAAGGACTTCACATGCTACTCCACAGAAAACATCAACTTCAGAAGTAACAACAGTAGAAGGCAGTAATCCCATGCAAGACAAGGGAAAAAGGAAGATTACTCACAGTCCAAAGGGAGAACAAAGTTGTAAAATGGTAGCATATCCTCTTATCAAAAAAGAAACTTTGGTTGCAGAAACAAAGGGGAAGCAGAGGATACAGAGAGCAGAGCAGAGAAAGATAGAAAAGAAAAGGTTGTAGGAAGCATAATAAAGCTGTAGGAAGAATGTGAGTTGAGGAGGAGGGAATGAGAAGAGAAGAAGAAGAAGGGAGAAGAACAAAGGCAAGGCATGATGACATAGGAAACAACGCTGATGTAAGTTGAAGAACAGGAACAACCAATAGTTGAGGAGGAATATGAACAGATGTAGGATCGGGAGCTTGCTCAATAGATTGAGCAACTGTTCGAAGTAATAAACATGGAGTTGGAAGAGGAGTCACAACATGAATATGTTGATCTGATGTCGAGAGAACCATAGGTCATCCCTCAATCTCCACCACCTCTAGTAGTAGAGACAACTCCGAGTGAGAAAGGACATGTTGTTCTCCTTAATGATGATCCAATCATGCATGTGTACAATCTATCATTCGATGAGTTCCAAAAGAGGATTTTACAAGATTGAAGGACGAAATTTTCGAATGATCACACATCACCTATATTCATTAGAGAAAGGGTGATAGTGTCAGACACTAGGAAGCATCCAAATTCCATTTCCGAAGCCAACTTGGCAGGAGCAACATGAACAAATGTTCACTATTCGATGGTCGAGAATGAGCAATTCGCACAAAACTTGCAAGTTTCTAGGAAAACGGAAAAGCAACTCTGAGCAGCAACATAGTATGCAGTTTCCACATTGGGGCAGATGAGAGCAGCGATACTTGTTGAAGTATAAACACTTGTAAAAACCATGAGGAAGCACTGTGATGGTTTTGTCACCGTACATAAAGAATTTGTCAGTTTGCATGGCCTATAGCAGTAGAGCGAAGAGTTTCTTAAAACTCTCAATAACATACAAGATTCCATTACCTATGTGTGAGAATGGACAACGCAGTTCAAAGGGGCCTTTCTTGACTTAGTGAAGAAAATGAAGCCATGGGCAGAGATAGAGAAAGAAAAGGTTCAAATGTTGATTCAGAACAACAAGCAGCTCACCTCATTCATTGGTAGCAGGCCTCATATGTATGGTTGTATAGTAGTTTGGATGTCTTGGTGAGAACACACAAGATACCATCAATTAGTTCCCTCACCACAGCTAAACCTAAGAAACATGTCTGGAAGGAGGTCGAAGAGTACTTGGAGAAGCTAAGATAGAATGCCACTAGGGAAGACTTGGAGTTGAATGCACAGAACAAGAAAAATTTCATCAGTGGTCCTATCAAAGTCAGAACAAGGCTTCTCATGCTTCAGAACGAGTTGAAAATATGTTCCAAGATAGTGTACCTAGATGCCATGGAGGCTAGAATCTTCTTCCATCAATATACCATTAATCAGTTTGGGGATACCATCACACAGTACCAAGCTTGGCACCAATATGTGACCGAGAAGCAATATGTGGAGGTTGCTGAGCTAGACTTCCCCCAAACTCTAGCATCATAGTTTTGTGTCTTAGGCTGTCAAGTTGTCCCTACCCTATTTTTCTTATATGGGTACAAGTGTTAAATGCAATATTATTTATAATTATGTTGTAAGTGAAATTCCAAGTGTCAATATTAGAATATGAAAATTCGTCTTGTAATGTAATTTTTTATTTTGTGAAGAAGTTGAAGAGTCATGAGGGTAGTCCAAAGGTCACAAAGGGGGATTTCGGGAGTCACCCCCCTCTTGTTACAAATAGAACCTCATAACTCATGTAATAGGATTTTGGGAGCTAAGATTCTGGCTAGGCTTAGGCTTAGGAAGATCTTGGGAGTATTTTGAAAAGCCTAGGATTTTCCATAGAATAGAGCGAATATACTTCTTTGTAGGAGCAAGTGTTCTTGACTGTAATGTTCCACTATTAGGGCTAGTGGTCATCAAAGGTATATGTATTGATGGGACTTTCACTTATAGTAATAAAATCAAAGCCATCACACTTTCATGCATATATTGTTAATATAATAGGACTATTCTTATTGTATTAGGAATGTATGTAATTTAATTACACATATGCTTATGAATTGTTTCGTTTGCATTTGTATGAATCTTGTTGAATGTGTGTTGTTGAATTAACTCATCAATTTAACTTGTGGACTATTCCACATCTTAGCTTGAGATGTCATTTCACTCATGTGTTCCTTTCAAGATACATACCACTATAAGATTCCAAGGGGTTCCCTTCCTTTTCCCTTTGTGTGTTGGAACCTTAATGCATCACACTTGGCTCTCTGCAGGATCACAGACTTGCTCTCACCCAAAGTTAACATACTTCCCTCTGCACATTTCCCTGGTCAAGGAATAACATTACCACCCACTACTAGGAATCCTACTCCAAACGGTGTGAGGTCTAGTTGGGATTTCATATCAGGGAGATCCCTTGAATGTTGGTGGGTCCAACACCATCAACAAAACCATCAAAGAGGATTGATATTGTTATTTATGGTATTTTTCATGTAGTGTGTGCCAAAGAAGATTCATTTTGGGTTGGAGGCCATTATTTCATCCCTTTTCCATGGTACAAGCCTAAAACCAATTCCTACTATGTAAAACATACTAATGAAACTAAATATCCCCAATAGAATCGTAAGATCCCTTATAGAGGTCATGTGTGGTTCTTTGAGAACTACTTCACAAAGCTTAATCATCAAAGATTCAAATAAGGCCTAAGCCCCTTATCTTCCTATTTTGACCAAGCCTACACTTGTAAGCATCATATGTGATTTGAAGGCCTTCTAATTTCATTAATGTCCAATGATGAAGCTCCAAGACCCAATCTTAGTTACTTTACATAGCCATTGTATATACCTTCTTGGTTATTTTTGTAAATATTGTCCACATTTTGAATGATAAATATGCATGCTCCCTTTGTCACTTTGAAATAGTGTGAATATTTGCTACACATGCCTAATGGAATAAGTATTTTAAAGAAAACATGTATCTATATGTGTGTAAATCTTTGGTGGGGAAATAATTATCTTGGAGGTAAAATATATACATGCAGTATATTTCTAAACATATTGAAAAAAAAACTAGCAGATGCGCGCAGGAAAGGGAAAAAAACCAAATGGTGGATTGTCCCACAAGAATGACAAAGACAAACATTATAAAAAAAATCTAAAGACAAATAATGGGGCCATTTTTATTTTTCCAAAGGATCTTGGCCAAATTGGACCCTAACCAACAAAAGACATGGATCGAATAGTAGAAAAAAATAAGGGGAATCTAACCGGAAAGACCAAAACCAAAAAGGCAGGTCAAAAAAATAAAGAACACAAAAAAGAGAAAGGGAGAAGGAAGTGAAAAAGAGAAAGTGTTTGCAACATAGGGTTAAACAAACTGCAACAGAGGGATAATTGTTGAATGTATTACCAACAAAGTGTTAAATGCACAGGCCACCAGATTGTGCACTCATCTCACCCTTGCACTAAAGAGTTGCGGTCATGGTTCATATTCTAGATATCAACTCCATTCTTACTTACTGTAACTAAGGTATCCACTTGATTACTAGGTTGTGCTTTCTTACCTCCATCATTTTATGCCTCTATCTTTTTATTGATATGTTGTCATGTTTCCATTATCATAGCAACAAGGGTGTGGCTCGATTCTCTTGGCTAGTTGTCTTTACAAGATTCTTTTGGAATGATCAGTTTATGTTCCTAATAAAATAAGGATTTTATTGAAATGATAGCCAATTCAGATAAAACATCTGAAATTGTTGATGCTTGGACTTGTTAAAACCATGTAGACGGCTTATTCCTTGATTTATGCACTGATATGTGTGGAAAACATATGAACTTGTTAATTCTTGGACTTATTAAAACCATGTGGATTGCTTATGCCCTGATTTATGCAATGCTCTATGTAGTTTAAAAACATATGAAGTTGTGTAATATCTGGACTTATTAAAAACATATAGACTTCTTGAGACTTTAATAATAATATGAAAGCATTTATTAAAGTTGCATGAGACTTTAAACTCGCGATGAGACTTAAACCCCAAAGAATATGTGGTCTCTGATCAAAATGGATGTGGATGCATCATTGTAAGAGAATTATTGAAATATCAAGGGAATTAGAAAGTAGTTGTTGGTCATTATTGTTGAAGTGAGTGGAGGCTCTTGCCTCTAGAATTCCTTAATGGCTAGTGGGTGGAGGTAGTAGACCTATGGCTACCATGGACTAGTCTTCTTGATAGGTACTAAACTGCAATAGACTTTGGACTCCTTATATTGGGTGGAGTTACTAAAGGAGTAAGCACAGGATAGACGAAAACCTCTAGAGTCTTTGAAATGAGTGACGGTGGAGGTCCTCACCCATAGATCCCCTCACTGGATGGTGGGTGGAGGTGGCTTTCCTCTCGAGTCCTTGGACTAGCCTATAATGAAGTACCTTTTTTTCCAAAAGAGTGGAGGTAGATTAGACCCAAGGAATGCTTAGTAAATATGACAATGTGATCATTTCGACATCTCTAAAATATTTGGGGTGAAAATTGTCTAAAGATCATCTTGGTAGTCTTTCTATGGTTGGGAGGAAAAATCATTGACCCTCTTCTAATATTCTTAGGATATTTCGACACATAGAAAATAGTTAAGTGTAACTTGGTCGAGTGTAGAGTTAGGTAAAGTGTGTTTCTTTACTATGTACTTTTGTAACTTACAATCAGACAGTCACGATATGTTCCGGACATGAAGTGATCTGACTATTCATTCTCTCCTCAATATTACCGACACTTGATCAGTGGCTTAACACCCGATTGGTCCATGATCTCTATTTAAAGAGCATGGAGGGTCATTTGTAGGGTGACCGTTCATGAGAGAACCTTATGTAAATTTTCATTCTTTTATTTAATTTAAAGAAAATAATTTGAAAAAAAATTGGTTTTGAAAAAAAATTATTTCTTTTTAAATTTACCAAATTTAAAAATAGCATACATTTAATTTAATTATTAATTATAATTTTTATTTTTATAAAATTTGACCAAACACAATGTTTACATAAAATAAAATCACATTCCATCTTCTTACAAGGCACATTCCATCGTTTTCATACTTGATTAGAAAATATCTCTTAGATAAAAGCTATAACTAATTATATAATCTATATTATCAAAAGTAACTTTTTAATAAAAATATGGTATAGATATTGATTATTCATTCGAATGGGATATTCTAGCTTAGTGTTAGAATCAAATTTCAATACGTAAATCAACAATGCAGTCTAATCACTATGCTCTTTGAAAATTATATTTCTGTAGTGACTTGTCTGAAAACAATTTAACTAGACAAATACTAGAATTTCTGGCTAAATTGACGAACTTGAGAGAACTGTGAGTAGAATTTCTCTTTGATAGATGTTATATTTATCTGGTAAGGCTACTTTAGTACTCACATACTCACGGGCTTATATCGAGAGATGCAATCCAGGAATTTGGACAACAATAATCTAATTGGTACAGTGCTGGCTATTTTAAGAAACAACAAAAACTTATCGATCAGGTTAATTCTCTTCTCAACATGGATCATTTTACTGAAATTTCGTATAGTTTTATCATAGAGATCTCTAAATTTTAGATAAGATATTTTGATTGTGTTTTATGTTTGATAGGCTTTTGGGCAATCCACTTTTTTGTGAAGGTGATGCAAATCAATGCACTTAATCTGGTAGACTAGTATTCCCATAGATCTACTTAATCTGACTATTATACACTGCCCAAATTCACTAAGTAGGAGACATAGATTAATGGTTGAACCAATGTGGCTAACTCAAGCTAGCAGGTTAGGTGAATTACAACAATCGATTAGATACCACACTTTAATGGGCATACTATAAGCAATATCATAACAAGGCTATAACTAGTGGCACAATCAGGGGAGCAAGGGGAAAAAATTCTTTTCCTCGGCTACTCAACCATTCCATTCACCCATCTAAAGCCCCAATTCCTAAAAAGTGGAGATAGAAAGGATGATTATTTTTTTTGCTTTTGGTGTTTTTCTTCTAGCGTTTTGGAGTATTAGAGCTTGGTAGACACGAATGAATTCAACCGCTTCATCCACTGAACTCTCACAGGTTCTAACTCTCATAGGTTCTATAGTAAAAGCTTACATTCGAGTTACAGGTTCACAGGTTCTATACTAAAAAGGTCAGATTTTAGTTATAGGTTTCTTTCCACCGGTTCAGCTCATATTTCAGTTACAGGCTTCTTTCCACTGGCTCCATGTGTAGCTCCCCTTAAGGCGAGGACTAGCTGTGATGCAGCCCCTCTTGTTAATTTTACAAAACAAAGTTTGTCTTCTTTCTTCTCGACATCCTTACATTATAGTTTCAAGTAATAATGGTTTGTAAAATTTAATAATGATACAAACCATTTCAATGAATATATTCATAATATAACATGGAACTTTAAGGAATAAAAATGCCCTCCGTCTTATCAAATATAGATTATAAATATTGTGGCATATAAATGGACACAATATATTACTTAGAGATTGGAAAAATGATACCACATCATAAACACCACTGGAACGTGATCACGTCACTTTGATTGGAATTTATTGAATTTTTCTAACTTACTAGAAACGTTAAAAAACCTTCCACATGTTTTTGAGTTTATAAGTATTATTATGGTGATGGACATAGTATAAATTAAAAGCCAAGCATGAGAAAGCCTGGACAATCATGTCATAATATTTATTCACAGTATGGAAAAGTACCATTGGACATGGTATCAGAGCGTCAGGGCTAAGGAACTTGTACGCTGAGAGGAGGATTTGAAAGGCACGTCTGAGGCGAAATCATCATGTGGATTGGAGGGCTAATCGCACTAATCACATTGTAGCACATTGCATGTTTTTCTTTTATCGACCGTTGCAGATCTGAAGTGTACAGTTGAAAAGACCTTCATGAGTCCATGGTGCTAACTTGAGTCGACTGTGCAAACAAGTGAGGGGTTGCGTGGAGGCTGAGAGAAGGCTGTGTTCTAGTAGTGGCTGCCGACAGAAGGCTATTTGGAGGCCGAGGTTTGCCGAGGAGGCCGTGGTAGAGGTCGTGAAGGAAGCCACGGTGGTTTACGTATGTGCTGCGAGATCAAACATTTCTACCCTTGACACAGATCTGGGGTAAACCTAACATTTTTTTACCTGTCAAATTTTTTTAAATCGTCAAGATGAATAATAAAATGTTTAGAGCATGCTTGAATGAGCATAACAAGCTTGATGGCTCCAATTATGTGAATTGGAAATTTAAGACGTAGACTCTGCTAGTAGTGCAGAGTGCTTGGACGATTGCAAATGGGGATGAGTAGAAGCGAACAACTGGATCAACATTAGTCCCAGATTGGGAGAATTGAGAAGGTAAAGCAAAGACACTACTGAAGATGTCTATAAAAGACTACATCATACCACACATCAAAGAATGTAAGTCAACTAGCGAAATCTGGGGAATTCTGAAGGATTTGTATGAGAT
>APFE031024900.1:10602-28075 GCA_000404065.3 Pinus taeda | reverse complement strand
AAAGGGGATTGTGGAGGCCATCACTATTGGAGGGCTACTGCAAATAAAATTTTGAGGGCAGGATACTTCTGGCCAACCATGTTCAGAGATGTCTACAAAAGAATAGCTTCATGTCATGAATGTCAGATGTTTGAAGGTAAAAGAAAGCTTGTTCCTATGCCACTAATCCCTATCTATGTTGAAGCCCCCTTCCAGCAATGGGGATTAGACTTCATAGGGGAAATACATCCTCCTTCATCAGGGCAGCATCGGTGGATTCTCACAGCCACTGACTATTTTACAAAGTGGATAGAAGCAATTCCAACCAGGCAAGCTAATGATTCAGTAATCATTTCCTTTTTAGAGAATAACATCTTAGCAAGGTTTGGATGTCCACTCAAGCTTATCACAGATAATGCTCAGGCTTTTAAGTCTAGAAAAATGATAAATTTTTGTCATCAGTATCATATTTCCCTTGGTCACTCAACAGCATATTATCCACAGGGAAATGGTTTGGCTGAAAGCTCAAATAAAAGTCTTGTGAGGATTATCAAGAAACTTCTGCAGGAAAACAAGAAGGCTTGGCACTTAAAGTTGAGATATGCCTTGTGGGCTGATCGCATCTGCACCAAAAGATCTATAGGAACATCGCCTTATGAACTCGTATATGGCGCAGAAGCTATTTTCCCAACATCTCTTGGGGTACCAGTTATGAAACTAATTCAAGGATTGGAGGAGGAGCCAAATGCCATACAACGAAGGATTAATCAATTAATAGCTCTGCAAGAAAAAAGAAATGAAGTGTATCAAGGCCATCAGCAAAATCAGAACAGAGTCAAAAGGGCTTTTGATAAGAAGATTAAAGATGTCACATTTCAGATTAATGATAAAGTTTTAAAATGGGAAGCCAGAATTGAGGAAAAGGGCAAACATGGCAAATTTGAGAATTTGTGGAAAGGGCCATATCTGATTTCAGATTACCATGGAAATAACACATATATTTTACAGGAGGTTGATGGATCGCCATATGCTGGAGGACCTGTTAATGGCAGGTTCTTAAAGCATTACAATCAGTAAAAGTTCAACAAGCATTCCATTCTCATTGTACAAAGCCGTTTTATGAAAGTTTTTGTTTTAAAAAAAAAAAAATAATTGACAAGCTGAACATGAAGATTTTAGCCCGAGGAGAAGGCCCATAAAATTTGACAGGGATGCTTATCAGTCATATGCAAAATGCAATAAATGGATAGAGGCACTGGTGCTACGAGTTCTTAGTGTACTACAGGAGCACACTATCCCAAGTGGAGCCGCTGTTATCACTTAAGGTTGCAAGTTCATCTATGTACAAAGATCCATATGTAAATTTTTGGTTCAAGTCAATAGGTTGTTTAGGTTTATTACTTTAAAAGTAGCCTTTTCCAAAGATATTGAGGGATGTCCTTGTTAAAAAATCGATAGTTTCCATCTCCCATAGCATATCTAGTCATTATTATATCATTCTGACATTGCACAGTTTCGTAGCGTAAAAAATGATTGGTCTGTTTTAATTGCGAAACCATTTTCCACCGTCCCTGAGCAGCCATTGCGTAGCGCGGCCTGTCATTTCATGATTGCCAGCGCTACGCAATCGGGGATTCGGGTATTTTCTACAGTACATTGTCTTGAAGTGTCAAATCTTGGGGTATGAGTCATCAAAAAACCGTTTAGATGTGTCAGTCGACATCCCATCTAGATCATAATAGTATCCATCCCACCATTTGAATAGGATCACACGCATGTCTATGATGTTAATAAATTTTATGAGGTAAGGTGGTGCAATTATGTCTTTTCATGACTGCATTCAACGTGCCTATCCCATGCTAAGTGTTTCAAATAACAAAAGGAAGCCGCCCGAATTCTTATTCAAAAGACAGTCTACTACAAGCGAGCCAGCATTCTGAAAGCAAAAGCTGTTGAGAGATTTGTAATTGCTGATTGAGTTTCTGTGCAAAGATTTTTCTGAGCAGGATGGAAAAACGAGAGAATAGATCCGGGAGGTGCTTAAGGACGGAACCAGAGGGACTCGACCTCACACTAAGGGATGAAAGTGTTGCTCGAGCGTTCAAACGAGCCGGCTGCTGGAGGTTTTGTGAGAAACTACAAGGCGGGCATACAGAGGTAACCAAGGCTTTTGCTCTGAACTTTAGTGGCCTAAATTCTAAAGTAGCATTATTGGAATTCCCTGTTTCTCCACAAGTTATCTCAGCTGTTACCGAGATCCCAAGGAGTGGTCAGGAGTGGTTTAAAAACTACAAATTTGACACAACACCATGCAAAGAATTTCTGAAAGAACAATATGTCAACCAGGACCTTTCTAAGGCAATTCCTAGGCATTATGTCAAAGAGCAGTATGCTCTGCTACTTACAGCTATTCAGAAGTATCTCACTTGTGAGGGCAGGTATACTAAAATTTACTCCTACCATTTCAAGCTTCTGTTACACTTCACAGGAAAGTCCTCCATAGATATTCCTTTTTATCTGTTTAGGAGTCTAGGCAAAATGTGTGACAAGGTTCAGTATAAAAGGGAAAATCAAGAAACATCTCTTTTTCATCATGGCTTAGTCAAGTTACTGGTATTAGATAGTCTCAATAAGATTGGAAGGGATTGGGATTCATTTATCTTTATGTCGGGTTTCCAAAGTAAAACCGGTCTGACTCCTTTACCAGACAGAGAAAAGGAAAAAGAGACTCAAGAGTCTGTAATGGTTGAAGAACCTGTACTGGAAACAATAGTGGCTAAGCCTAAGCAGCAGGCTAAAGACCGTAAGAAAACAAAGGATAAAACAAAACAATCAGGGAAACCCATAGTTATTAAAGAAACACCAAAACCATCTGAGCAAAAGATGAAATACCAGAAAGTGGCATCCAAGCCAAAGGAAATAGCACAGCAAAACAAAATCAGAACAAGGAGTCAGTTGAACAAGGAAAAGGGAAAGTCAATTGCGACAGAGGATAGCCCCATGTCTAAGGGTAGCCTTAAAGATTTGTTAGAAGCCATTGACTTTGAACAAGCTACTTCTGTACAAGTGGAGCCCGTGCCAATAGACTTAACACATTCATCTCCTGACAGTTCTAAGAAATCTAAAGCCTCCAAAAGGCTCAGATTCGAAGAAGCGGGAAAGGAATTCATGGTGAGGCCCAGAAGGCCAATTACTAGAGGTCAAGCACAAGCAGCAGAACAAATTCCAAAGGGTGAGGAGACTGCCAAGGCAATAACAAAACAAACTAAACCATTGCCTGAGATAAAGAAACCAGAAAGGATAGAAAAAGTAGACAAGGCAAAGAAGGCAGAAAAGGCAGTAAAGGTAGAAAAGGTACAGGAGACTAAAAGAATAATTTATACCAGAGAGCAGACCAAACAAAAAGAAAAACAGGTAGCTCAGACCAAAGAGACAAAGGAGACAAGAAAGAAAGAAGTAAAAGTAAAGACTCCTTTAGTTAAGAAAGGGAAAACCTCATCCTCTAAGGAAAAATGGGAAGCAGCTGACCAAGAGTTGGTAAATTATGAAAAGACAGTGTCCGAGATTGCTGCTATGGAAAATGAATTGGCCAAGCTGAAGGCTCAGCTAGGCCAATTAGCTGCCAAATGAATTTATTTCATTATTGCACCAAATTTTGTGTCATGATATTTAAAGTTCATTAATGTTTTTGAGGCATGTAGAAAGGAAAGGATAGTATGCTATTTTTGGATCAAAAGAAAAGATATGACAGTCTGAAATGATTGAAGACTGTAATTTTGTGATTTTGCAAGAAACAGCAGTTTCGTAGCGCGCTACGAAACTGCTGTAGGTGACTATTTTTAAGGGAAAATTTGAAACATTGCTGAGGTCACCAAGTTTTGTGGAGAAAGGCTTCGAAGATGGAAAAGGAATCACCATGGTTGCTTAAGCCTTCAAAAGTTGACAAGTGTAAACCTCAATGCATAAAGGTAAGATATGTTGTTTTTACCAAGTTCCATGAAGCTCCTTTATGACCGCAGAATTAGGATTTTCTGGTAGGCTCACCAGGGTTTTGAGTTCTACACCTGGCAGTATTCGAAAAGCATCTTTATTATTCAGGCAGAGGGTGTATGGCATGGTCATTAAAGGTTATTAATACAGCTTAAAGCATATTTTGTTGGAAAAAGAACATGGAGCAAAACAGGGACCGGGAAAACAGAGGATATTTCTGCAACAAATGGTTGAGTCAGCAACACATTCAGGATCCAAGACAGCAAGTACAACGAATGCTCCTCAAGATACATTTCAGCTCCTACATGAAGAACACAGCTGTCAAAATCAAGAAAGAATCAAGTAAACAAGGAGAAAGAAGCAGGATTTGATTAGAACTAGGACTCTTTGCATTAAAAGCAATACCTCTGTATTTAGTAAATTAGTTTAAATATGGATAAGGTAGTTAGTTTTAAGTTTTCGAGCTCCCTTCATGCTTGTTGAGGAGACTCAAGATAGGGATAGCTTTATTTCCTATATATAGCAAGAACTTGGATGTATCAAGGGTTGGAGACTTTATGAAAAAAGACTGAGTTCTCATATTGGTGCATGTACATTTTCTTATTACAGTAATAGTAAACGACTGTTGTTTCTTCTCAAGATTCTCAATGGATTATGTTGTTCAAATGTGATGGTATTTTATTTTCTTAATGTTCTGGTACAGCCTTGTTATAACATAATCACTCAGAATTCATTTCCAATGCTCTGACTTCCTGTATGTTTGGCAAGCTGTGGTTTTTGTTAATGTTATGGTACAGCCTTTGTCACAACACAATCACTCAGAATTCATACCTTATGCTCTGACTTCCTGTGTGTTTTGGCAAGCTGTGGTTTTTGTGAAGTAATGTTTGAACAATTAATGCAAAGAGCCTTGACTTCCATGAAATGACTGTAATTTGTTTACCAAGTGTATGAGACTCCATAGCCCAATGAAAACCAAATCTAATGTGTGTCCAACCAGCTTCATTTTCATAAATGTGTAAAGAGTTAGCCCTCTGTTATTGTGATTAATTCTTATCAGAAGTTTGTGAGAGAGCCCTCTCTGATCAAGGAGGCTAATCTTTGGTCTAAAGTCTGGTCTGAAACAGTTGCATAAGATTTCACTAGGTTGCAGCCCTTAGTGTGTGATTTTGTGACAACAGGCTTGGTAACCTTTTTCACTTTATCTATAACATACATAATTTGATGGACCTTTTCGAGTTAGCTCCTCTACTTCTTCCTTGATATGTTCCCCTTGTTATTGAAATTTCAGCCACTCCTTCCTTTGAATATTTGATGACTAATAAATTAAATGCTTCTTGGCCTTTATTGGATGCCATACTTCCCCCCATCAACATAATATTTCTAGATTCCAAATTTCCCATCTCAAAATGCATTTCTTGCTCTTTGTTCCAATCCACAAAATGTTCTATATTACATTTGCCATTGAACGTTGAGATATATGTCTCTATTTTTGTCCCCTTGTTGAGAGATAGCCTCTATAAGTATCTCCTTGGATTTTGTTTTCACTCATTGATAAATATGCTTGCAACTATGAAAAGAGTGCAAAAGAGTAGTGATATTGAAGCCATTTCCCAAGCCACAGAACCTATCAGAGCTAAATCGAACCCTCTCCACTTCATAGTGCTCTGGAAGAGCTTTCCAAAGGTATATAGAAGTCCAAAAAATGATTTATGGACCATAATATATGGCCTATTGAAGTTACCCATGTGTTGGGATCGAGATCCCCCAAGGGCAGTTTTGGGGCTAAAATCCCATGTTAAGTCAACTTTTGTAAGTAAATACTATGCATTTTGTGGTTGCAGAGCGTGAAGATGTTATGTTTAAAAAAGGGTAGTCTACCCTTAGTTTTGTAAAATAAATTTGGTTTTAAGAGACCTACCCATGTTCCACAGCCCATGGGATTGTATAAAAAGAGCTAAGCTCTAACTAGTTTAAAAAAGAAATGGAACATGGAATAAGGTCATAGCTTTGAAGCAAGAAGTCTAAGTCTTGGGTTGTAGTGTAGACAGAGGCTCTGTAGCTGAGTGTGCAAAGGCCTAGGGTAGAAGTCCACAGCTGAGTGCATAGACCCCTGCCAGTGTGTGCGTAGGGTGAACAAAGTCTGTAACACTTGGAAGATATTAATAAAAGGAGTTATTATGCAATTTTTGTGTATTTTTTCTATTGATGGGTTTGGATATTTTGTGTATGAATTTCATTTTTTATGCTTATATGATGCACGAATGAACGCAATTACATTGAATAATTGAATGGAAATAAGAATAATTGCTTACGCAGTAATAAATTCAAGTATTTGACATGATAAGCAAATCACTTAGGATAATTGAGGAATCTGAATGGCACGCTACCATAGCATTGTGAAAGTACCTGAGGCACAGGTTAGGGTTGTGCGAAGGTCAATCATATACTTTCATGAAGGTATTGAAGGCCAAAATAGAGGGTTTGTCTTACAAGCCCTAGAGAGAGACCACCTTCGTGAAGGCAGGGATAGAAGAAATCAACAACATCACAACCATCTCAAGGTGTGGAAACTTGGTTCCATCATCCCCCCATACTGCTTTGGGTGAGACTTTAGTCCGTGCTCCACTGGCTGATGCTGAAAGGGACAGTAGTGTAGGGATTTGTTTTGCTAATTAATGTTGAACCTGGGTCAGGCCCCCACAAGCCAACAAATGTTTCCATTTCTAGGACTAGAATCTACATAAGAGATGTGTGATGTCATATCACTGGAATCCAACTAAGAAGGAGATTGGAGATTGGTTGGATAGAAAGATCCATGAATTTGCAGCACAAGAAAATAGAAACCCATGACTAACAAAAGAAGAGTGGTTGTATAGATACCTATATACATAGATCCACGAGATATTTTTATGCTCCTTCCCTATTGAGCTATACGAGTGGATCACAAAGCTAGTAGATAGCCAAGAAAGGTGGAAACTTGATGGTCCTATTGTGTGGACCCCAGAGCTAGTACAAAGGTTGGAAGCATTGGAGGATAAGATTTTCTACACTGTCGATCATTGGATCTATCGCATCATAGGAGGATTTGTGACTGAATTCGCAGTCGATACCTCAGACAGCTACAACAAGGCAAAGTGACACTTTTTCAAAGGACCGCGAGGTAAGTACGTAAAATCTTTGAATACCTGGATTAAAATGCTATTGTGTGAAAAATGGGTTATGAAGCTACCTTTGTGTTTGGGACTACGCGAAGTAGAAAAAATTACAGGAACGAAGGAAAAAAGGGTCTGGAGTATAATCCCCTGATTTCGCCTCCGCGAGGTGATGAAGAAGGGACAGCGAAGGTTTCTCCGCGAAGTGCTATTCAGTTAATAAGACAAGGATTCCCACAAATACCACCTCCACCCACAACACCTCCAACTTCACCACCCTCACCTCCAACTTCACCCGTACCACCTCCACCACAGTTCAGTATGGAAAATATGGTGAAGTTGCCTTTGTTCAAAGGCTTGGGAAATGAGGACCTGGGCTAATTCTAGTTTTTTGTGAGGACTGTATGGGAAGCTCAAGGGTTACAGATGATCATATAAAGAAGGCGGCACTAGTTGGTGCTCTGAAAGATCGCGCCCTAACCTGATATATTAGGTACTCTAACAATAACCCGAATGCTGGAGTAGAAGACATCTAGGCAACCCTAAATAGGGAATTTTGTAGTCCTAAATCTAAGGCGTAGTCGATTGTGGGATTCAAAGAGATGGCAATGCAAATAGGAGAGACACCTTGGGAAATAGACCATAGGCTGAAATGTACAATTCGTGAAGCCAACATGAATTTAACAGATGGATAGCATCACGAGTGGTTTCTGGCTTCGCTACTACCACACTCAAGGAGTGTGTTATCACAACAGAAGATAACAACTCGGCCAAAGGCCTTGGAGATTTCCATGAGACTACATGAAACTCTAATGCAAGATCCAAGAGTTCAGCAGATCCATGCACAACTGAAGAATCTATGCCTTGAGATGCAAAGTTTAAAGCAGAATAGGACAGTTTGACTACAGGTACGCGAGGAGGTATGGTTCTTGAAATGTAAGAGTCAGGGTCATGACAAAGACCATTACCTAGTCTTTACAAACTATATTGCAGGAGGACCACCGATGCCTTTAGGGCTAGAAGCTCAACCAGGACCTAGCGCAAGGCCTACATTATGGTGTGCTATCTGCCACGTAGCCGGAAAACATGCCACAGATAACTGTCACTTGCTACAAAAGTTTGTACAGACACCACAACAATTGTTCTGCAACTTTTGTAGGTCGGTAGGGCATGATGAGCACACTTGCAAGAGCTATGAATTGATGATGGATGGAACTCTCGCCTATAGGGTTCAGGCTGAAATGCAGCCCCTTGACTAGAGTGCGGGGATGGCATGGACAAGATTTCAAGGGCGCGAAAGAGGCCGAGGTTGAGGAGAACCTGGTAGAGGTCGAGGACAGTTGATTTGCTACAATTACGAAGGACCAGGACACTGTGCCCATGATTGCACTAATCCAACGTGTCCCTCGTGCAAGTATTGCACATTGTTTGATCATGAAATGGAAGATTATTCTACGTTGATAGCTGAGATACATGACAAAGGGGCGCTACCACCTCCGTTGACTCTGGGACATATGGGATATTACAAAAATTTTGTCAAAATCTATGCCCAGATCACCACGCCTATGGAGAAATTGTTGAAGAAGGATGTCACGTTCTGCTGGAATGATGACTATAAGAAGAGCTTGGATATATTGAAAGAAAAGATGGTTACTACATCAATTATAGTCTTCCTATACTGGAAGAAAGAGTTTCATGTACTGACACAGGCTGGTGGAGAAGGCTTGGACCATCCTATCATGTTCACAAGCTGTAGATTATCCAAAGCAAAGAATAAATATTCTACCACTGAGCGCGAGCGGCTAGATATGGTGTATGCCCTCGAGAAGTATAGGCACTACTTACTAGGAGGACATTTTAAGATGTATACGAATCACTCTGCGCTAAGGTACCTGGTCAATAGGCCTGTGTTGGGGAGGAAAATCTGCAGATGGCTCTTATTGTTCCAAGAGTATGATTTTGAAGTTGTTGTGAAGCCTGGACGATTAAACATAGGACCAGACCATCTCTCGCGCATCAAAATAGGAGAGGAACCTACTAACTTGGAAATAGGATTACCTGATGCACACCTATTTGCAGTGCATGTCACGGATGGTCATTTTGAGGATACAATCCACTTCCTAACAATAGGAACTGCACTAGAAGGATACTTTGTCCAACAAAAGAAGGAATTAGTGGTGCGCGCGGTGGATTTCTCTGTCATTGCTGGGCATCTATATAAGATGAGACTGATGAGATATTGTGACAATTTGTACTTGATTTTGAAAGAAGAAGTATCCTCATGGATGCTCATGGGGGCGCTGCAGGAGGACATTATGTAGGGAGAGCAACTGCGCAGAAGATTCTACGCGTAGGGTTGTGGTGGCCAACCCTTCATCAGGATTCAAAAGCATATTACAAGGCGTATGACGTATGTCAAAGAACAGGGAGGCCATCACGAAGGGATGAAATTCCTTTTAATCTACAAATGACGTTTCAACCCTTCGAAAAGTGGCCAATAGATTTTGTAGGACCTATTTAGCCACAAGGGAAGACAAGATCAAGGTACATTATCACTGCGATGGAGTATTTGACTCATTGGGCAGAAGCACAGTCGGTGAAGGATTGCATGGGCGTGAGAGCCACAAAGTTCCTATTTGAACATGTACTAACGAATGAATGATCATGGTACGCAATTCCTGAATGAGATGATCAATGCACTAACAAAGGAATTTTAGGTATATCATCAGAAGAGCACACCTTATCACCCACATGCTAATGGGATAGTGGAGGCGTTCAATGAAGTGCTTGAAAATGTGTTGACCAAGGTTTGCAATGCTCAGTGAAGTGACTGGGACCTACGCATCGCTATAGTATTGTGGGCTTATCGAATGACATGCAAGAAGTTGATGGGACAAACCCCTTTTAGGCTTTTCTATGGAGTGGAAGCCATAATGCCTATAGAATAAATCATGCCTAGTCTGCGCATAGCAGTGCTCATAGGTATGACGGATCGTGGAGCCCTGGATGAGAGGCTCGTGCAGCTGGATGAGCTTGAAGGAGAAATTTTTTTGGTTGGATTTCACTAGTAGGTCCAAAAGCAGCGCGAAAAGGCATGGCATGATCGACATAGCAAGTTATGCACATTTAAGGTAAATGACTTGGTTTTGTTATATGATAGTAAGTTTGATAAATTTCTAGGGAAATTCAAGATGCACAAGTTAGGGCCTTATGTTATTAAGGAGATTACAGATAGAGGAGTAGTACAGCTAGTCAAGTTAAATGGAGAACCCTTCACAGGAAAGGTGAATGATAGTCGCTTGAAGCCATACACCGGTGGTATAACCATGTGACTAAATGAAAGTAGCACAATATTAGTGCTACAGGTAGCTGAAAGCAGATGTGGGACTATAAACTACTCTGCCCAGGGTGGGGAGATGCACAATTGGAAGATGGTACGAAGCATGGATGTGTCACTAATTCCACAACAATGCGGAGGGAGTTGTGCTACCCAGGGAGAAATCACGCAGGTCAGTTGCAAAGTGACCATTAAAGTCACTGTTCATGAAAAGACAGTAAAAGTGAGGCCAAATGGAGCAAGCGACTACATTTAAGATGAAATTTATGGTTTACATCCTTGAAAATCTATCGCTAATCTGACATTAATGAATCGATTTTGGGGGGAAAGGTCGGACTTGAATTCAAAATGATCTATAAATTACAAGTGCCTTCCAAGCAAAAAACACTTGGCATTTTGAGAATTGAGTTGTTGCACTTTTAGGTGCACATGAACTATAAGTTCTTTCAAGATCTAATAGCAAGCCCAACGTCTGAACAATTGTCAAAGGAGACACAAGTAGTAGTGAATAGCGTCATGTCGACCCGTATAGAAGCTATGAACACCGAAGGAGTGGTTGCTGAGGAGAATGTGCAAGAAATTGATATGGGGGCTAAAGTAGCTACTCTGGAAGTGGAAAAAGTATTGGGGAGGTCCCTAAATCCTGAAGAATGCCGAAACCAAAGCCAACCCCAACCAAGGAGACCATGAAAGACAAGAAGGGCAAGTATCCTGCCATACCGATGCACGCGTTGCCAAGACAAAACCCACCAAATCCCACTTCCTAGGAGAAAGGCAAGGCTATAAAACTAGAAGCAGAAGAGGAGGATATTGAAGACATCCCCATGGACGATGAGGATGTGAGAGTGGAAATAGAGGAGGTTGAAGCCCAAGGTGCAGAACCTATTACATGGTTTCCAGAGTATGTCCCTCTGCACAAGCCTAAGTCCAAGGTCCCGAAGGACATTAATGAAAGTAAGACTCCCCTGCAAACCCCTCTGCTACCAGATGAAATCACTTTTGACAGTCCGCATCTGGCACGGGTGTGGATATTGAAGCTTGATGACTGGGACTTGGTGGACCAGGAGACTTTCCCATACTTGGCAACCGAACAGCTAATGTGCCGCATCATAGACACAAATATGGGGATGGCTGCACTGGAGCCGCAGAAGTGGCTTAGAGGAGTAGAGAAGGCAAGATTACTCAACCTGCTATGGGTACCGCACTATAACCACACCCCCGTGATAGTGTTGGTCATCATGCAACTGTTATGTTTGGTGTATGATGGATGTCTATGGCTGGAGGAGCCGATACCCATCACCGATATGTTGATTCACCGCATAACACGCCTGCTGTATACAGGAAAAAATCTGGCAATGGTCTTTGGCAGCAAGGGTGGTGAGCAGGGGCTCACAGAATCAATGAAAGAGAAGTTCAAACTGATAAAGAAGCCGTGTGGGTACGCTATCTCTAGCATTTGTGACCCCGCTATGAAGATGGCAACGCAGATTCTTGCAGGAAAGGTGATGCGGAAGTGTCGCACCAATGAGGTGCCAACACCTGTCGTCGTGGTCACATATAAATGCGCAGAAGGAGTCCAGTTTAACTAGTGAGACTACCTTCGCAAAGAGCTCTTGGCAAACTGCCCCAAAGTGCAATAGAAAAGAAAGACCTTCCACTACGTGTGGCTCTTGCTATCAATTGTGATGGTAGCATGGGAGCTACCAGAAGAGAGCCAATTCCCCTTGGTCGCGCCAGACCTTCCTAAAGCATTAAAGTACGCTTCGTTGTGGGTGACCAAGGATGCGAAGCACGTTCGAGACAACAAGATCTTCTGGATCTTGATGGAAATGAATATCAGGATGGCCATCAATAAGCAAGCCATGATTGTTGCCCACGGTATATGCTAACCTACAGAGCTATGCTGAATTTAAGGCTAATTTCCATCGGATATCAATCAGGGTGCAAAAGTACCATTCACAGAAGTGGTACGATTTGTCATACCTAGCCACCAATGATGCCATCGATGCGGTGTTGGATAAATGGCCGACTGAGAAGGCCCAGGTGGAATAGGAAGGAAAATGGATAGGTGGCGTAGAGTAGGGCTCTGATAAAGGCGTGTGGTCATCTTTATCTGAGACCAAAGAGGAGGACACGGAGCACCATGACGCGGACCCTCAGGAGATGTCCGCCCGCATTAAACACCCGAGAGTACTGGAAAAGGGAGGGTCCAAAAAGAAATCCAAGGTGACCAAGACCTATCTGGAGCCTATCACACTAACAGAGGGTGACTTATATGACATCGATGACATAGTTAGAGATGTCACCGCGAAGACCCTACAACAATTTGAGAAGCAGCAGAAGATCATCCTAGGGGCCATCCAAACTGGGCTACAGGACTTGTAGACCCATGTGTCACAAGCTGGTACGCTGTCCACCAGCCTGGCTATCAACACATTAGAGGCTGTCGATATGCTACACATGAAGGCTTCCATTGTGATAGTGCTACTAGATGGAGCACTGACCATGGAAAATGAGGCTGACAAGCCCACTGTCAGTGCCTTGAAGGGCGTTGAACTGAACCTCACAATGCTTCCACACAAAGCACTCCACCTCTTGTAGGATGGAGTAATTACAGAGCTGAGGGCCCACACGCACCGCACCCTCCAAGTTATCAGTGAACAGAAGATAAACAACGAGCAAATCGCCGTACAGAGGAATGATGCCATTGTCGCTAAGTTCGAGGTGAGCAGCCAAAGAAAGAATATCATATAGGTTGTGGAGGAGGCTTGTAGAATGATCCTAGAGTTTGCCATTCTAGAGGAGGAGCCGGTCAAGGTCCACATCCGCAAATTGGCCACAGGGGTGCATGACACTTAGACAGATATGGCCTAGGTTTAGTTGGAGCTAAACCTACAGATTGAAAAGCTTCAATTGAGGGCCCAGCCTTCAACACCACCAGAGGTAAAGGAACAGTGGGTGGCTACTGTCACATAAGTAGTCACGGCAATGGAGAGTGTAGTAGTAGACTGGACACAGTTGTTCAAACAATTGTTTGAGGTATTGACCAGCTTGCAGGAGGACCCAAAAATCCAGAGGCTAGAGACAGAAGCATGCGAAATCAAACAATGCTATGATGAAGTTAAGGGCACAGTGCAACCTGTCACGCTGACACAAAAGTTAGCCAAGCTGTAGGAAGCCAAGAAGCTAAAGGAATAGGCGGACGCATCATTTCACAAGGACGTAGTGTTGAAGGCACGATTAAAGCCCTGGTTGGAGGAAGCTTATGTAGTCACAAGAAACATTGAAGGCAAGATTGTGACTCTACGAGCAATGCAACAACAGCTTTAGGCTGACAACACAGGTACAATAACCAAGAAAATAGTTGAAGATGCAAAGCAAGAAGCAATTCAGTGCACAACCGAAGTTGCGGTCATCAGGGTCGAGCTGGACGAGCTTGGCGCAAATATGTCTATGCTTACCAACTGAATCGAGGGTGAGTCACAATGTTTGTGTTGGGGGCCTATTGGGAGCGAGATCCCCCAAGGGAAGTTTTGGGGCTAAAAGCGCATGTTAAGTCAATTTTTGTAATATAATTCTAAAGACTCGGCATTTTGTGGTCACGGGGTACGAAGGTGTTATGTGTCAAAAAGGGTAATCCACCCTTAGTTTTTTAAAATAAAGTCAGCTGTAAGAGACCCACCCATGGTTTGCAGGCCATGGGAATGTATAAAAAGAGCTAAGATCTAAGTAGTTTAAAAAATAAATGGAACATGGAATAAGGTCATATATTTGAAGCAATAAGTCTAAGTGTTGGGTTGTAGTGTAGATAGAGGCTCTACAGCTAAGTGCACAGAGTCCTAAGGTAGAAGTCCACAACTGAGTGTGTGGACCCCTGCAGCTATGTGCGCGGGGTGAAAAGAGTCTGTAACACTTGGAAGATATTAATAAAAGGAGTTATTTTGCAATTTCTGTGTATTTGTTCTGTTGATGGGTTTGGATATTTTGTGTATGAATTTCCTTTATTATGCTTATATGATGCGTGAATGAATGCAATTACATTGAATAATTGAACGCAAATATGAATATCTGCATACGCAGTAGTAACTTCAAGTATTTGACACGATAAGCAAATCACTTAGGATAATTAAGGAATCTACACAGCATGCTACCATAGCAGCGTGAAAGTACCTAAGCCAAAGGTTAGGGCCGTGCGAAGGTCGATCATATACTTTCGTGAAGGTATTGAAGGCCAGAATAGAGGGTTTGTCTTACAAGCCCTAGAGCGAGACCACCTACAGGAAGGCAGGGATAGAAGAAATCAATGACATCAAAACCATCTCAGGGTGCGGAAACTTGGTTCCAGCATTCCTCCATACTGCTTTGGGTGAGACTTCAGTCTGCGCTCCATAGGCTGATGCCAAAAGGGCCAATAGTGTAGGGATTTGTTTGTCTAATTAACGTTGAATCTGGGTTAGGGCCCCTCAAACCAATACCATGGAAATCTAGAAGACAAGGAGAAGAAATTTAAAGAAAATCACAAATAGGAGGTTTGGGATCTAAGCTCATTGCATATCATCCATCCCACATATCACATATCGGCCATCCCGCATCCTGCATATCATCCATCCCATGATCCCGTAGTCCTGTGATCCCACATTCCGCAACATCACAGTAAATCCCGCATACCAGAAAATCAGTGATCGGTTTGGTGGTGGGGTTCTAACTTTAAAACCCTTGAGATATCGTTGATTTACAATACAGTGTTAAACCTTCAGGGAGGGGGCAATTCTATTTAACAAAGGAATTCACGAAAAAACCAAGGCTAGGTAGACCCTTCCTCTCTCCTCCACGCAGTAGTACAGAAGGTGACATGGCCATATGGGGGACACGTGTCACTCACTTTCGACATTTTCATGGGTCCTATAGGGGCATTTCTGGGTGACACACTTACAAGGTGACATATGGCAGTAATGATGTCATCCCCCACATGTCAGTGATCAATGATCACATAGGTTAAGGCACTCCTGCACCTCAATCTCTCTAGGCCTGCGATTGCAATATGCAAGAAATCCTCCTAGACAAGGTATATTATGTGATCTGGCCTATAAATCTCCTACATCTAGACAGTTAGCCAACACTGAGAAAGAAGGTAGAAGGTCTTCCTCTCCATGGTTGCAATTGTGATATATTTGGTGGGTTCGATCCCACAAAGGGAAACGCCACAAGAAAAACTCTATAATCGTTGGGATGCAGGATTTTGCATTACAAAGGAAACAAGCCCCCAAACACAGGTCTAAAGGTCTCAGCACCTGATGGCTAAGCCCCTGGTCGTGGATCCTGGTCATATAAAGAAAACAATAGTATAAGGGGCTAAACTCAAGGGGCCTAAGGAACTTTGAAACTCGTCGTTCTACAATGTCTGCAAGAGTAAAGGCTCCAATTACAGCAAGGCTCCGAGAGCATAATACATGGAAGTAAAGGCATATGGGTTAGTAGCTAGAACATTAAATAAGAGTATGGTGTGGTGGTGAACCAGTATGGGAGTCTCAAGGAAACTTAATGGCTCGGCATGGAGCCTCACTCCTCTACACAGCAAAGAACTGCCAAGATAGGCACTTACAATGACCCACTCCCTATTCCACAGAACTGGTCATTCATGCAGTAAAGGCAAAAATGATAGAAAGTGACTCTGTAGCAGAGGAATGCATCACATCAAGGACATGTCTTGATCAGGGGCCTCCACTGGAACAACATAGGGATAACTCCTCCTTCTTTCATTAGTTTTTCATTCCACTTATTTCCAAGAAAGGGAGTAGATCCATATTGTAATATTTTTGGGAAATAGTGCCATCGCAGGCCTAGGCAACTAGTCTGTCGAACAGCTGGCCCTGGGCTAAGATGTTTTGTAAACTGTAATTCCATCTCCCCCTCTTCTTATAAAAAGGGGGAAGCAACACTTTAATAGGGAGTTCGCTAGTTCTATAATTTCTTACCCGAGCGGTGTGAATTCTGAGATGCCACTTTGGTTCTATTTGCTTATTCATGGGAGACTTGATTGATGTTGTGTTGGATGTTAATGACCGGTATGTTGGACTCATATTGGATGAATGAAACTCTTTGGTGATTCCAAGCATGGTCGATGTGCAGTCTGTTTTCTCTTCTATAACCTCATTTCATAAGCTAGTTTTCCCTCTCTAAAATAGTGTAATGAGATTGTTGGTTTCTCCTTGATTCATGGATTTACCCAAGATGCTAAATAAAGAATAGTTCTTGTTTGTATTACAGATTCACTTGTGTTTTTCAATAGCCTATAGTAGCTGTAATAACTGTTAGCGCTTGAGATTTCACCTCAGGTTGAGAAAGGAAAACCTTCAAGGCAACATCAAACCATTTCACCTCGTAGCTAGCCCTACGGGATATGAGAAGGCTCTCTCCGGTCAATCTCGTTAAATTTTCAATGGGAAGAGATGACCAATCAAGGTAACACAGATATTAGGCTAGTAAACTGATTTGAAAGTTGATTTGGGGGTTTTTTTGGGTTTTTTGGTGGCAAGTTGGAGGGAGTGCAATTCAGGGTGCGGGGATTGAGCTCAGTTTTTGCAGGTGGGTCTTTGGGGCAAGGTAGGAGTTTATGCTGATGCCTTTAGCTGAAAGAGATGATCAAGGAAGAAAGAAGAGAAGCTAAAGAGGGCAAACAATGAATTCGAATCCTCTCTAGACAGTGGAAAACATAAATTTTAAACAAAATTGAAAGCTGAGCATGGCATGCATGAATTCAAACTTTATCACTTCTTTTTTTTAATTAGCAGCAATAGATTAAGAGATGGAACACATAAACACACTTACAATGACAGTAGGAAACACACCATCAGCACAATAATCCACAAGAATCCACAATGATGTCTGCAAAACCTGGCCTTCCTTTTCCTCAAATTGTAGAGATACAAGTAAAAAATACAATAGAGCTTCTCCCTCAAGAGTCCAACCATGAAAATGAGTAAGAGAAGGCATAATATAGAAGATCTAACTC
>APFE031024895.1:0-10122 GCA_000404065.3 Pinus taeda | reverse complement strand
TTCATCTGCTTCTGTATATCTGTAGAAATTTGGAGGCACTTCAAACAGATGATTAATCTCATGCTCAATAAAAAATAAGTTCTCTAATTTGTCGTACAGAGACTGCCCAAAGGGAGGCCCTGCTTCTTCTGTGGAGCTGGTGGATGCTATGATCTGATTTTCAACATAATTGTTGATCCTTGTGATGTATTAATCATATGACAGCAGTTGTCCTATGCCAGTCACGAGGCTAGGCAATCCTTTATCCTGCAATGCTCTCATCTTTGCCCTGAATTCATCTATTTCTGCCTTCATATCCTGACATTTCCTTTCTAGAGTTTGAGTGAAATTTCTTAAACTCAGCACTTTTTTGGCTGTCAGGATAGTGTCTATTCTGCTATTTATTTCCAGTCCTGCCAATTCCTCCCTACTGTGAGTATTTAGGAAATGTATCATTTTATTGGCCTGCTCAGGAATGATTACTAATGTTGTTCTGGCCTTTTTTATTTCAACATGAGCTATGCCTATTAGTTCAATTTGCTCATGTATTGCCTGGATTGACCTCCATTGGTCATGGATTGATTAGCCAATTTTGGCCCAGATTATCTTCTTGATTTCTGCCAGAGTTTTTCCTAGAAGAAATTCTTTTTCCAAAGCTTTTACTTTGGTTTCCAAGGCCTTTATCTCTCTCTGCTTCTCTGCTACTATCATTTTGGACTTGTCATAGCTAGCCTCTAGCTTTGCCAGTCTATCTTTGGCTTCATTGATTTCTGTCAACTGAACCTCAAGTTCCTTGACAACTTTCATCAAGTCCTCCATGCTCATGGTTGATTCTGCTGCTGCTGTTTTTGCTGTTGTGGCTTCTATTGCTGATGTGGACGTGGCAGGTGTTGGGATGGCAGGAGGGGCTGTTGCTGCTTGTGCAGGATGTGCAGGGCCAAGCGTTGTAGAAATTTGAGGGGGCTGGGAGGTTGACTCCCCTTGCTTGTCCTGCAATGCCTTTTCCAATTCTGCTTCCATCTGTAATATTCTCTAATTCATTTTTAGAAGCAGATCCATAGCCTCATCATCTTGCTTTTCCTGTGCAAGTTCTGTTGTTTGAGGGTGAATACTTGGAGGCAGCTTTGCCTGCTTCCTCAGTGCAGCAATGTCATCCTCCTTTTTCTTCATAAGGGCCTTAATACCCTTTGGATCTTTAGGATCATGTCCTAGATCAATGATTATGTCTTCCAAAGTTTTTATTTTGTTTTCCTTAGCAATGGAAGACATCCTTTCCAAATCTAGCTGTGTATTTGTATTCTTTAGTGATTCTTTTAATTGATGGGCTAGCATGGCCCTGTCTGCAAGTGTGGCATACACCATTTCCCCCATCTGTTTGTGCAGTTCTATCTGGTCCATGGGGTGTATGTCCTTGGAGAGGACCTCTAGACTTGTTTTGGTGTAGTCTGCAGATGATCTAGGCTTTGGAACTTTAGGATTAAGATGAGTAAAAATCATCTTATCCTCCTTGATATCATATGCTGCCATCAATCTCTGCTGCTTGGAGGGTGTTGTTTTTAAGAATTGATCATATAGTTGAACTCTTAAGAGTTCATTTTGGGCCTTGATTTCGATAAATGACCCTTTGACTCCAGCTAGTTGCTTGCCCTGCTGGCTTGAGGAGGATACCTCTATACTTTGCTGCATGGCCTACTCCTGTTGGAATGAACTAGTGGCAGTCTGCTAGCTGGATTCTCTTTCTCTGCTTTGAATTTCTACTCTTTCTTCATTGATGTGTTCTTCCTCGGTCTGAGGGTCAATTCTTGGCGTCTTTGCCTTCGGTTGCTGTGTTGACCCACTTGGAGGTGTGAACTCCTCTCTATCTCGTTTTCTACCTCTCTCTTCATTGAGAGGCATTTGCAAAAATGGAATTTGAGGTGCTTCAGCTTGCTGTAAAGGGGCTTGCCCTTGACTTTGTTCTTTTGAAGTACTGGGCTGCCCTGGCTCTGTCTCCTGCTGTGCATCCATCACCTCTTTGCCTTTTCCTGTGGTTGTTGTTGTTGATGCTTGTTGGGTGGTGTGTGCAGCTGCAGCAGTGGATGTGCCTTCTCTGACTTGGACTGGTTGCTTGAATATGACCTACTGACAAGAATCCAAGTCAAGAGTTTTTTCTAAATCTTTCACATTCTGCTCCATTGTCTCCTCTTGAGTAAATTCCTCTACTAATGTACCAGGCACCCATTCATCTTAGTTGGCAAAGTGTTCAATTTGTGGATATGGACAATGTTTATAGGCTAGCAGCCTATACTTGACTCTTCTAGCACTGATAAAGCCTTCAGGGTCATAAGGGACCGACCAGAAGCTGCTTTTAAGTTTAAGTTGTTTCCCCAATATTTGATCAACTTCTTGCCAACCATATTTCTTGTTCATGATGAAGGGGCCTAGGTGCTCTCTAAATTTGAGATTGGCTTTCTTCTTGGCACTATGGAAGTGTGTAAGGTCAAAATTGATGAGTTTCCTATAGTATTCCAAGGGAAACAATCTCATAGGCACATATCTTGGGAGCCTGTAAGGACAAAGCTCACAACCATAGATCCTGATGACTATGTGTTTTTGGTATAAATACCAATCACCTATTTTGTAATTCCTGGGCAACTGTAAGATTTTCTGCATATCTTTTGACAATCTGGCAGGAGGAGTCCTTTTCAAGAGGCATGTGACTGGATAGACAAATTGCTCAATGAATTCACAGTAGGAGTAGGGAGAGTTCTGGACTTGATGGAAAACTGAAGACCAGAAGATGACAGACCTCCTCTCACCCTATGAATCCAGCTTCTTGATGGGGCACTGGAAGCAATATGTCTGATAGTACATGAAGAGGTGATAGGTGTATGATGAATATTTAAATATTGCTTCCCTGTCTAGCCTCAGCAGTTGGTCATGTATCTTGTTGGCAATAAACTTTGCATAATTGTATTTTATAGCAGGGGGCTTCCCAAGGCTATATGCAGATAACAAGACCAACACAGTTTCATCAACATGTTCATTTGTGGAGAACACTAGCACAGAGGATATCATGCCCACAAGCAGCTTGCCTACCTCATTGAAATTTGAATATGGGAAAGGAGGTGGCCGAGAAGGTTGGCAGTCTGCTCTCATGAAATTTTTGGCAACTGCAACAATCTCAATGCTAGAGAGCTTGGAGCCCTCATCGAGCAAGTACTTTATGAAAAAGGGGTAGAGCAGCTGGGTTTGCTTGTAATTTATCATCTGATTGATGGAATCAGGAGTAATGTAAAAGAGTATGCTCCCAGAAGGAGACTTAACAGCTCTGAGTTTTTGGTCATAATTTTCTGCACAAAGGTGAATGACTTCAGGAAAGACATTTACAGATGGCAAGAAATAGATAGGCAGATTTGACTCCCAGATGCCATACATGTCACTGTTGTCCAAGTGACTGTTCCTCAGCTGGCAGAAGGTTTGCAGGTGGTTCCTCTCTACCACCAAATCTGCAATGAGGAAATCACTATCCACAAGAGGCATAGCTTCAATCTCCTTACTGGGTGGATTAGAAGGAGCAACATCTAAAGCAGATGGAGTGGCCATGTTTGAACTTTACTGGATAAGTACTTTGAGGTTAGAATTAGTGCAAAGGCTGAGGACTGCCCACTGAATTGTGTTTGAAAGTGAGCAGTTCTGAGAGTACGAGGAGACTTTTTTACAGAGTTGATGAACTATGGGGCACTTTGTTGGAAGAAACCAGAGTGTTTTGAGCTAAGTAGCTGGTTTTTTCAAAGGGAATTCTGATAACAGGGATCAGTGTGCAGTTATATGGGCTTTAGCCAGTAGCTCGGCTTCTAAAATTGCTTTTTAATGGTGAATTTCGCAGAAGGGCATGGGTTTTTGCAGAGCTTCGTGGTGTATGGACTTTACCAAGTTTTTGGGTAGTTTTAGAGGATAATTTGACTGTGAGGAGCTTTGCAGAGATTTTTTACAGGAAATTTAGGAGAAAAATGGCACAAACATGGGTGAAATAGGTCGACTGTGGCAAATACCTGGATTTTTCAGTGCAGGAGGTGTCAATCTGGAACAATGGCAAGCAATTCGAGTCGCCTTTGAGGGTGGCAACAGCTTGGGTGAGTAAATTATTGAATTCGGAAGCAAACGACGTATTCCGCATGCACAACGCTCCCAAAACGACAAATGAAAATGACACAAAACAGTCATTTCGCAACTTTTTATGCAAATTTGGCCTTTTGGCGGTTTTTCGGCGATGACGTCAGCATGATGTCATCGGTGGGTCCGGGTACAGCAGGGTGACGTGGCGGCTAATGTGGGTGGCCACATGGCGGTGACACGATGGCAGGGCATGCAGGCGAATGGACAATGTGGAGGCGACGTGGAGCAGCGGTGGCGGACGAAGGTGCTGACATCTTGCTGACGTGGGTATGACGTCAGTGGGAGGGGGCAGGCGGTAAGTGGTTTCCCCAGAGCACCCTTGGGCGGTAAGTGGTAAGAGGGGGGGGCTTCGAACAACCCGGCTGGTTGACGCGTGGCGGGGGTACGGCGGTGAAACTGCCAATCCCGTGAACGCTAAACCTCCGCCTGTTCCCAGGTGAGATCGACCGCCCACCGTTAGATCTGTGGGGTCGGCGATCGAATGGTTGGCGGCGGATGTCACATGACAATGGCTTATGTTTGCGGGGACCCGCTCGATTAAAATAATCCACTAAAATAAATCGCGCGCGAGTGGGTTTTTAACATAGGGTTAGCAGGGTTAGTTTATAAATGTTTAATTTAAAAAACATTACAAATCGAAAATTTTTAGTGCGGAAGGGGGGTAAGAGGGGTTAATGAGGGCGGGGACTATGGTTTTTTGATTTTTTAACCAAATTTTTTAATAAAAACCCATAGTTTAGGGTGGTAGAGGGTTAATATTAACCCCTCATGGATTAATATTCCACAAGAGATGGTTGTATAGCTATAGTGCTAGGGGGAGGGTATTTACATAGACTTTTTGGGATTTTCACATAGAACTTTGTAGAATTAGGGAAGGGGAATGCTTAGGGAGCTAAATAATACATTAGTTGTTAATATGAAATTGTGAGGTGAATGTAGGGGCAAAGGCTAAGTTTTAAGAGGTAAAACTTGGGAATAGAAGATGAGTGAATTTGAGAGTAAAGATTTTTATCCAAGAAATGTGGCTTCCTCTCCTTAAGCGAACTTCATAGTTTGACTTGGTTCTTTGTCATGGAATGAAGTGAAACAAGGTGCTTGGGCAGATCCCAAGGTCCTTGGGAATGTTAATAAATGATGTTTGGGGAAAAGGGGGAAATTAGACATGCTTTCATTGTTATGTCATCAAACCTCTGCCATGGTGCCAATACCCTGAATGGAATGATTTTTTCTCTTGATAAGCCAACTGGTGATGGCCCTTCACTTCTGCAACCTTAAACTACTTACCGAACCTAGTAATCCTAACATTTTTTCTTCACTTGAAGTGGATGCACTTGAATTAGCAAACCCTGATTGTTCTCTTTTTCTTTTGACTGCCCTCCTATCTAAATCTACCCTTATTTCTTCCAAGGACCCAGATTATGCAGTTGGGCTCCTTCATTTCTCTACGTAGATAGTCATCTGCCAAGCTTGAGTTGTTTGGACAGGAACTATTCTCTATTCTGCAACAAGAAATTTAAACATGGCATGGTCCATATTAGACTGTTGGGCCATCCATCAAGTATGATTAGCCTCAGTATTTGTAGACTATGTTACTGCCACAAGATAGTAGTGGAATTTTGACTGGTCACTTTCCTGGTCTTTAGTTTGGTGTTCATTTTCACTATTCCTTTGACCATTTGATTTTCTTGCCTTTTGATTATTCTTTTAAGGCATACCCTCTTTTCATTTTTTAATTTTCCTAGTATGTACAAAAAATATGGAACCTTTGCAGCCTGCAATGATGAACATATTTAGCCCTTCCACTGTCAATCGTGAAAGATGAAACCTATTGGTAGAGGAACCTAACATGCTCCATTTTAGGCAAAGGCTAGTGGTCTTTTAAAGAGACCTGGTTTAAGTTTCTTAGGTCTACGCACAGTCTGATCTCTCCTGATTTTTTCCTTGTGGGAACCAGATTGGATACCCATTTAGAAAATTTGATGGGTTCTATGATACCTGCTTCAAAAATTCTCTTCACTTCCTTCTCAATGAGGGGAAGAAGCATAGGGTTTATTCTTCTAAGTTTTTGCTTGAATGGTTTTTGATTTGGTTTTAAGGGAATGGTGTGCTGAATCACTGAGGTGTCATAGGACTTCAAGTCCTCATAACTCCAAGCAAATACATCTTGAAACTCTTTGAACAAATCCACATACTTTGGCTTTTGATCAGGGGGCAGATTTTTGGACAATTTGATCATTTTGGGCTTTTCTGTCGTCCCTATGTTGTGTTCTTCTATAGCAGCATCTAAAGGCTCCATTTTTGGCTTTTTGGGCACATCATTGTCATCAAACATATCTTCTAATGGAGTAAGGCCAGTAGGCAAAAAAGTATTCTTTAGATCCATGAACTCAGCGTCTACTTTGGCTGTTTCCTCCAAATGCATTTGTTTCAGCTGTTCTATGTTTGCATTGTCAAAAATAGTTGGGTTCAGGATTTGTTTTGCTGTTGCAGTTGTTACAGCCTGCTGATTTTCATTTGTTTGTTGTTGGGAATCATTCATGGCCTCCATGTCAATATTTGATTTTGAAAACTCACCCTCAAGAGTGAGGAAGTTGTTAATTTGGGCATCATTTTCAAACACTTGCCAATTTTTAGCAAAAGTGGCTAGACTGTGTACATGTATGTTATGGTTTCTAGAAATCTTGGCAAGCTCGGATTCAGCGAAGGTATTAAGTATTTCTATTGCAGCAGTCCCATAGGCCCTCATTCTATTGTCATTAGTAACAAAGTTTCCTTTCATTTGTTGTATGATTAAATCGGAGTCACCTAGAATGGACACTTTTGTAGCTCCTAGAGCTTTGAGCAATTTTAGGCCTAAGAGGAGAGCCTCATACTCTGCCATGTTGTTGGTACATCTGAAATTTAGTCTGTAGGCATGGACTTCTGCATGATTTTCATGTGTATTGTGAATCCATACACCTGCCCCTGCTCCTAACTTGTTGACAGAACCATCAAACTCTAAATACCATGTGATTTCTTGCTTGTGGTTTGTATCAAGAGTTTCAGTCATTTTAGGATTGGGCAGATTTAAAATTTCTGTTTGGGGAGGTTCTTCTTGTTTGCTAGTTGCTTTGATTGTTGTAATAATTTCAGGGGTATGGGCAACCGATTCCTCGTTGAGGCATGTTTCTAGCTCTAAAGCTAGAGGCTTCTCATTAGTTGGAGGATTGGTGTCATCATTAAACAAAATAAAAAAAATCCATCTCAGAATGGATTGAGTAAATTGGGAAATTTTGGGGCTTTTCCTAACTACTTACCACGTACTTCATCAGTGTTTCCCTGTACAATCTCTTTGGTTGCCCAAAGATAGATATAGTCGCATAAGAGAGGTCAAGTTGGAGGGATCCTTGGAGTTTTGCTCCCCATGATCTTGATAGGAGCATGCCATATTTTGTTGGAATATCAGCAACTACTACGTCCATTAGGATTGTCTTGTTGGGAAACTGGACTAAAGACACACAAAGGTCTTTGATTAAACCTAAACACTTGACCTGACTTGAGTCAAAGGAGTATAGATCTTTGTAGGGGCTTGTGACATCAAGGTTTACCTTTTCCATTACAGCTTTGGGCATAAGATTGTGTGAGGCACCTGAGTCAAACATAGCATTGTGCAAGATTTTTTCATGTATGTGCAGACTGACATAAAAGGGGAGAACAGATCCATATGTTGTTTTTCCATTAACTTCTAGACCAAACAGCAGCTCAGGGGTATCATCCAAAACATTTACATCGTCCCTAACCTCTGGTAGTTGAAGTGACATTTGAATATGTTGCCTATACAAATCATGTTTGGCAAGTTCTGTAAGGGGGATGGAGATCTTAAGTTTTCCAATCTCTGCTTCTAAATTGAATGGTTTTTCCAATGGAATCTTTACGTTAGCAGTAGCAGATTTCTCCTTTTCAAGAATACTTTCTGTGTTTTCCTTTTGACTGTCTACGATATGGTGAATGACAGTTTGTGACATCTCTGTTTTGGGAAGGTTTCTTGGATTACTGTTCAAATTTTCTTTTAAGGAAGAAGGAGGCAAAGGCTGATCCATAGGAGGTTGTATGTCTGATATGTCCTCTGTGGTCACTTGATGCGGGTTTGGGACAGCAATATCAGCTAGTTCTGTTATGACAACCTTGCCTTTGATCTTATTGGGTTGTTTGATGTCCTTTATTTTGCTAGGTGCAGGGATATCAATGGTTCTTGTTCTAAGCTTATATTGTTTGTGGACCTCATACACAGCCGAATCATAACCTTGTTTAAAATCAAAAGACTCTCGTCTTTGTCTGAAATTGTTTTACATCAGGGTAGTCTTGGTCTTCTTGAGTGAGAAAGATTTGCTGCTCATTTTTTGAATCTATCAAGTTCATGTGAGTCTCTTCTGTGGGCTCACTGGATGTAGATGCCTCTGCGTAGTTTTCTTCGAAAGGAGGCCTAATATCATGGTCGGGACTAGCCCTACCAGCGTTTGTGTTCTGACTCTTTTTGAAATTTGGGTTCCTTATGGCACTGGGTTGTTGTCCTTCCCATGTTGATTTCCTCTCAACATTCTCTACTTTGTCTCCTAGCCTATGCATGCCATTGATAATAGCATCTAACTTCTGGTCTAAGGCTGAGGGTTCTTCCTTAAAGGTAGTTATTCTCTCGGTTCTAGCTCTGTTTCCTTTGGAAATTAGGTTTGCCTCCACACTAACAGCAACATTTTGCATCTCTGCAAGGTTTTGTGGGGCTCTTTCCCTTAACTGATAAACCATTTCAGCATCAAAACCATCAGGGAATTTGTACAAAGCAAGATCAGGTGGAGGTCTTAAGTTATGTGGTATTGCATTATAAACATTGTTAAATCTTGCACAATAGTCCAAGACAGCCTCCTGAGGGCCTCTTTTGATAGTGTCATACTCAGATAATATGTGCAAGGGATCTTTCTTTTTCTCCAATCTTTTGATAAACGATTGATATAAGGCTTCTGGGTCTCCTCTCGAATTGGCTGAGAGTGCTCTAAACCAAGTCCTACTGTCGCCTGTTAAACTTTGAACAAAAATTTTCATTCTCACACTATCATCGTCAATCTCATAGCTCTCAAAGTAATCCTGCATTTTCTTTGTATGCTGAAGGGTTGTGCAGGCACTTGTGCCATCAAAATAAGTTATTTTAGTCTGGTAATCCTGAGGCATAGCCCCGAGATTTGCAGGCAGCTGTAAAGGTGCATATCTATTAGCCATATTAACAGGGATAAGTGGAACAACTGGAGTAACTGGGATAATCGGAGTAGTAGTGGTGGTATGTGTAGTGAAGGAAGGTGTGGAAACGGTACTTGGAGAAGAAGATGATGAGCAAGGGGAAGTAGGGTTTGAACGAAACAGAACTTTCACAGTGGTTGCAAAATGGCTATGCTGAACTGTTTCAGGACTGGACGCAGTCAAACCTTCTTGTTGCTCTTGTTTTCTAAGGATCTTAGGAATTATATTGGGGTTTTCAAAAACAGCTGGGGGATTTGGATCTGGATTTCATCTTGTGTAATGTGAATGTTTTTTGGGAGCCAGCTTCTAGCTTGTTTTTTGGGAAAGTTTCTAACAATACAGGTTAAACAGAAACTTTTAAAGGTCAGTTTTTTCCTCTGCGGAGCTTCGGACTGGTTTTGTGAGATTATCTGAGGAAGTTCCCCAGCGGAGTCGCCATTATGTTATCACTCAGGTTGTCCCTAAGCTCCTAAAGGGATATGGCCAAGGTAACCACAAACCAATCTTTGGATTGCAGGTTCTAGCCCACCTGCAATCAGAGAGGGCTCTCTCTTGATGATTTAGCTTTGTTGATGATGATTTTAGGCTAGTTATTGGGTTCAATGGGTTTTGTTTATGTTTGGATGGTGTTTGAATGGAAGGAAGATGCTTTCAAGCAGAGAGGCATGCATAGAGTGAAAAGTTTCAAACCATTGGGCATGGAGTCAAGGAGTAGGA
>APFE031024893.1:0-12504 GCA_000404065.3 Pinus taeda | reverse complement strand
ATTCCAAATCTTATATGGTATGCATCCGCGGGGAGTACATGAATTACGGGACTTAGGACAGCTGGAAAGGAGGAGTGCAGACGGGGAAGATTTTGTCGAAGCAATGAGCGAACTGCACGAGAAAGTTAAAATGAAATTACAGGACAGCACGCAGAAATATAAACAGCATGCAGATATTAAACGGCGTGAGGTACATTTCGAGGTTGGAGACGAAGTGCTTGCGCATTTGCGTCGGGAACGGTTCCCTAAGGGAACGTATAACAAGCTGAAGTTTAAGAAAATCGGCCCATGCAAGATTCTTCGCAAGTTTTCAGCGAATGCATATGAAATTCAGCTGCCACCTGATATAGGCATATCGCCCATATTCAACGTGGCAGACCTGTTTCCATATCATGCCCAGGCAGCAGACGAAAACATGGTACAGCCACAACGGGACACCCAGTTCGAGAGCAGTCTTTGGAAGAAACAGTTACCGTCGGTTAAGACACACGAAATTGAAGGAATCATCAGCACACAGGTAGCCAAAAGGACGTGTAGAAAGGAGTATCTGTGTTATGTCGTCAAGTGGAAGGACCGTCCAATGGAGGACAGTTCCTGGCTCGACGAAGCATAGATTCAGAAGGCAGGATACTCGGTGGAGGAGCTCATGGAACGGAGCCATGAGAACTCTCTTTTACCCTGGCAGCCTGATGCAGGAGCATCTGGTCGACAGGGCGAAGACTGAGATAGGGCGGACAGAGTTTCAGAAAAAGACTGGGAAGGTTAAACAGTTCGACAAGGGATAGCAAGACTGTCAGGTTCTTTACATTTTTATTTTATTTTCTTTACCAAAGTCAACTACAGTTTCTTTTAGTTTCTGTTGGGTAATGTTTAGTTATTTTACTTTACTGTAGCTGTCAGTGTTAATTATAGTTAATAGATTAGATCATTGCTAATAATGTAAACAGTCACCCTTTGTGGGACCAGAGTGACAGATTAGGTAAAAGAAGAACGACAGAGTCAGTTTTATAAACTGTCAAACAGAAACTGAAAAGGCATAACTATCTAACCGATTGTAAAAGGTAACTGCCTACAGTTATCAAACGAATTGCCTCTAATGTATAAATGACAAAACCGAAACCCCAAAAAGGGTTCGGCAGCTAAGCAACAAAGAGATATATTCAACGAAATAGACAGAGAGAAATTTCTTTTCCTTCATCTAAGAATTCTGTGCACAAACGAATGTATAGACAAAATATTTGAGTCCTGTACAATTCAAGATTTCTGTGAAATAGAAGTTCTGTACAAATTATTTAACAGACAAATACCGTGACCGAGAGTCACCAGCACAAATTTAAATATATGTGAAACAGCCGCATAGTGAATAACATTGCAGGTGAATACAGAGACAATCTTCCAACAACCGAGCATACGACGAATCCAGACGAGCAAACAACAGGTGTGAACAGAAGAGCGAAGTCGAAGAACTCAGCGACCAAAGGTCGAAACCGGGTAAGAGCCAAACCCAGGAAACCAATCACACAAATTTGCAAATTCAAAACACATATATATACATTACATTGCAGGCCTGATATAGTCCAAATGTTTACAAACAAAACTCGGGACGAGGGTTCAATGAACCATTCCAACTACTAACAGACGTGACAGAGAACTAAAGAAGTCACGGCCACGGTTGGAATACACTAAACCCTTAATCGCCACAGTGACCAATATACAGACGCAAGACTACAACGAAGAACCAGAGGCCACCAGGGCACCTAACTTTACAAACCAGTAAGAAGCTACAGGCAGACTAACCGACTACAAAGACAACTAAACAAAGAGCATAGAACTACCCGGAATACAAGCCGTAACCTGTTGCGAGAAGCCACGGAGCCGTCACCTGCAAAGACAGAAGGAGAACATGTTAGGGTTTAAAGAAACGACAAAACCCTGAACCTGAAAATCGGCCAACAACCTAAACAATAATGGAATGAAACAACTGGAAGGACGAAGAACAGAGAAGAAGGAGAATACGTTACCTGAAGGTGAACGATTTCCCTGTTCACTGAGACCAAAACCTGATCACAGAGGGGCCAAATTGGTCAGTCACCATTCGAGAAGCGAATAAGGAAATATAGCATAGAACTAGAATTTACCTGGACGACGAGTTGAATGCTGGAGAACAGCTGTTGCATACCATCGACTGTACATTGCCACTGAGCATAACAGAAACCCTCCTTACTGAGAAATTACCATAAAGATATAGCGCCATTGGCCGAGACAAACCAAAAATGCATAAAGATAACCAGTCGACAGAGTAACCCATAGGAAAAAGCAACAAGAAAACCACAAACAGGGCCATTACTTACCAACGAACGCGTGAACCAAGTGTGCAAGCAGAACCATGGTGAAAAACCGAACATTTGAGCAAGAAATCCATAGAAATCGACTAATTATCGACAGTTATCGCAGAGACAGAGCCGAGCTCGAAACAATGACCGCAGAGCAATGAAACAAAGAGTAAAATGACAATGAGCACGAAATGACCAGACAAAAGGGCAACCGGGAGAATTAGGGTTGCAACAAAACCGAGACGGACATGTGTTAGCACGAGAATGGATGAGGTACCAGGAGGTAGGTAAGTAATCACCTTTGCATTCAATATCGAACCGAGCCCCAAAAGATTAACAATCAACCATAATCAATAACCAAATCTGAAAGTACCGTGAGTAGGTGAGCTGGAGAGGGGCCGCGTGGACGGGCCACATCAGTTAACCTCTAGGTTTGATCTTAGGGCTCACCTAGATAACTCCAACAAGTTACCAATTCAACATGGTAAAATAAGTAGAGAAAGAAAAAAAGGAACTCATAGAAGATTTATATGCAATGGTACAACTCATAACATATGTTAGTCTTTTCATTCCTTTAGCCTATTATTATCCATTAGCTATAACTTTCCATCAATTTTTTCTTTCTAGAGTCTATATGTTTTTAGTAATTCACTAAGTTGACTAGTTGATTAGTCATTAGTGATTTACATGCATTTAAATAATTAGTTAATTACTTTGCTAGAGTTGATGTGCATTATTCATATAGAGGAGTATGATTGGAATTAATTAGCACATGGTCAATGCATGGAGGAGCATACTTGATGTGTGGTAGCTTGTCTATCTTATTCTCCGCAGAATTGGAGTGTATTTGTTGGAGAAATATTCTTTTCTATTTTAGGATAATTATGTATATATGTACAATCTTTTATTCTAGAATAAGAGATGAAAGGAGCATTACAAGCAAGTATACATTTTAATTATTATTTCATTGTAAATAAAAAGTGTTGTAAGTATTACTACATACTTGTTGTAATCTAGCAAAAAAGTATGCATTGGTTGCAAGTAGGAAATAAGAAGTAAACTACATAATCATATGCAATGACAAGAAAAGAAAAGAAAAGAAAAAAGACACAATGTAATAGAGAACCAAAAAATGAACATTTAGTTTACATATCTTTCACAACCAATCAAGATTAATACATAGAGTCAAGTAGAAGAATATATACATAGAGTCAAGTAGAAGAATATATGTAATATGTATGAACAATTAGGACACTTTAATCGTCTGAAGTAACTTTACAAGACTGACTCAGTTGGTTGACTCAACTGGTGATTCGATCCACTTACAATATAATATTGTATGACAACTTAACTAGGCTAGTAAACTAAGTCGACTAACCTTTCTAACATCTTCCCCACCCTTAATGCATTCTTTAGGACGTCCTAAAGAAGGGGGAGATTTGGAGACTTACAACAGGAGATAGAAATATAAGTAGAAAGAGAAGAGTTTTTGGTTGGCTACTCACAGGATGACTAGTCAATAGATCTTGTAGGCTGGTCAATTGATGCTTCTTGTGTCCCATTGGGAGAACTTATGATATGAATTTCGCATCTCAGTTTCTCTCCCGATAACCAGTTGGACCCTTCCACTTTGATCTCTTGTATGTCAGAGCGTTGTTCAGGTGTCGAGTCGCATTCTGACATGCTTGGTTTGAAAAAATGAAACTTTGGCAACGGAGGGGTCAGTTCTATCGATCGTGCCAGGATAGGTGCTTCTACAAAAGCCATCTGATAGATGATTAGTGCAAGTGATTGAAACTAGAGTAGTGGAATGAAAAGTTTCCAACTTTTATGCTTATGACTTGTGATGCCAGAAAACCACTTCAAGTAGGGAGATGATGCCTTGGGTTTTGTCATAATAGAAGTTGAGCTTACTAGCTACCCCAAATGATAAAAAAAGTATAGGTTTCCAACTTTGATACTTGTGACTTCTAAAGTTGAAATGTTACTTCAATCCTAAGGATCTAGTTGTCACAAAGTTGAGCTTTGTAGCCATCAACCTAGCTTAAGCAACAAAATGATAAATTCCTTTTTGAGGGAAAAAAACATACTTGACTCCAACAATGAGGATTAAGTGAATTCATTCATTGTAGACTCTCAACATGTTGGGGATTGAACTCTCAAAATACCATGACTTGTTACCCAATTATAGACTCCAATCCTATTTCCATTCATTGACATTTGACCCCAAAATGTTGTGATGACATTTACTCTATATTTAACTCCTTCCTACTATGGCATGGTGATTTTTTTTTCTTTACTTATTCTTCATACAATGACCCAGACTGAATTTGTATTTTTACCTATGGTTAAGAAAAGGGCCCATGTTGATGTTCGATTGTATTTATTTTTTCTTTTCTATTGCACTTCTCATTAGGATTTATGGTCATTTTTTATTATTAATGAGTGTGAATTTTAACATAGAGGCGTTTTAAATTTGAGAAATTTTGAATTTTGATAGTGCTTATAAGTTTATATTTGTGACTTATTTATACCCTAGATAACATGATGACTTGTTACCTAACTTTAGACTATGGGCCTATGGGCCTATTTTCATTGATTGAGGTTCACTTGCAAAATACTACAATGACATTTTTCCTATATTAGACTCGTTCCTAGTATATCATAGTGGCAAGGGCTCACGGTGACTTTTCTCTTTACTTATGCTTAAAAGGAGGGCCCATGATGCCTTTATCTCTTTATTTTTACTTACTTTGTATCTTTACTTATGCTTAAAAAAAGGTTTGTGTAAAATGTTCACTGATATTTTGATTTATATGTTATTTAAATTTGACTTTGATATATAGGTGATTTAAATTTGGTAACTTTTGCCTTAATTCAAATCTTTACGTGTGCTTAACATAAGGGCCCATGTTAAATTATGTTTCATTACAATTATTTTTTCTTTTTTGTCATGGTTATTGATAAGATTTATCACCATTTTTTTAATTAACCAGTATGACTTTTGACATCTAATTTCTTTAAATTTGGTAACTTTTCACTTTTGATAATGCTTAGGGTTGTGTTTATGGCCTTATTTACATTTCAGATGACATGATCAATTGTTACATAATTCTAGACTCTCGTCTTATTGCTATTGATTGTGATTAGTAATGACATTTTTTCCCTATATTGTACTCCTCCTATTATGGCTTGGTCATTGTATCTAATCACATTTTTTCCCTATATTGTACTCCTCCTATTATGGCTTGGTCATTGTATCTTTACTTATTATTAGATGACTTTATTCTTTAAATATACTTAAAACAACAATATAGAATGACCTTATATCTTTAATTAAGTTTAAAAAAATAAAATATATAAATATTTTATTATATTACTTATTTTATTATGGTTATTAATATATTTATGATTTTAATAATTATTAATTTTAAATTATTTTAAATTTAATAAATATATTTTTTAGTAATATTTTATAGTAACATAATTTTTTTTAGTATAATCCATTTTATTATTTTAATAAATTTTTATAGTTATTTTTTTATTGGATTTTAAGATATATAAATCCCAATTATTAATAACAAAAAAAAATCCAAACTACTTCATAATATGATTTGATATAAAAAGAGAGAAACCTAAATCTTTGAACGTTTCGCTAATGGCAAATCTGTATATATATATAATATATATATATATATATATGTATATTAATTTACTCACTGGTTGTTCTGTATTTTTTTAAAGGTTCCTAAGGTCCTTTCCCACACTTCGGGTTCTTGGATCTATATATTTATTTATATATAGTAAAGCATGAAAGCCATCTCCCTCATGATTGTGTATTTTAAAAATGTAATCTTAGTTTAGTAGATTTTCATGGGTCTGTTTCCTGTTAGGGAGTTTCGCGTATTAAATTATTTAATGGTTATTTTACTCACACCTCACCTCGTGTTAGGAAGAAGGGGATGAAGGAAGGATTTACTAATTTCAAGTCAATCATCTTTAGATCTCCTAAAGAAAAGACAACCTTCTATTCATACTACGTTGAAAGGCAGTATTCTGGTTTTATTTGAAAGGGCGCTTTATTAGTGAATTGTTTTGTAAAACTAACAGTCAGTGATATCCACGTAGGATCCTTGACTCTCAATCACCATTTATATCAGGTTGCGTAAGCAATGCTATCTTAGTAGTGTGTGACATCTTCCTTGGACTTTAATAAACTTGGATAAGCTCTCAGAGAATAATTTTATCAACCTCTTCGATAGAGTTTTTTAAATTAACAACATTATGGCATCGATCCCATTTGAAACCTATATGTGTGTGTATGGGGAATTGTACGCTCATTATAGTGATTTCCATTCGGTCTAAGAACAAATTAATTAATTTATTTATATCTAAAAGTATTTAATAATTTATTTCAGTCAAATATATTAATAATTTGTTATTTAGAAAGGGTTGAACTACTTGTAAATACAATTATATTTTTGAAGTTTTATATTTTTGAAGTTTTATTTTTAAAGAGTATTTATTTTTCTAATTCTATCACAATGAACCATGTTTTATTTGGGAATTTGAACTTTTGGGGTTGGTGCAAGACCTACCTCCCCACCACTTAACTATAAAATTTTGTCACAAGGCTCAAAGAGTAGGCTCCCCCGCCTTCGTGGAGTCTAGGTTTTTTTAAGTTATAAATTCTTGGTATATCTAACTTATGAGCTATTGGATATACTCTTGTTCTTATAGTGTCAACTTCTAAGTTTGATCTTAGGCTTAACCCAGATAACTCCAACAAGTTACCAATTCAGAATGGTAAAATAAATAGAGAAAGAAAAATAAGAACTCATAGAAGATTTATATTAGTTGCATGTGCCATAGTAGAAACAAAATGCTCATTGAAATGGTAGAACTCATAGAAGATTTATATTAGTTGCATGTGCCATAGCAGAAACAAAATGCTCATTGGTACAACGCACAACATATGTTAGTATGTTTGTTCCTTTAGCCTATTATTATCCATTAGCTATAACTTTCCGTCATTTTTTCTTTCTAGAGACTTTCTGTTTTTAGTAATTCGCTCAAGTTGACTAGTTCAGTAGTGATTAGTCATTAGTGGTTTGCATGCATTTAAATAATTAGTTAATTACTTTGCAAGAATTGATGTACATGTTCCATATAGAAGAGTATGATTGGAATTAATTAGCATCTAGTCACTGGATGGAGGAGAACACTTGATGTGTGTTAGCATATCTATCTTATTCTTAGTACAATTAGAGTGCATTAGTTGGAGAAATACTCTTTTCTAATTTAAGATAATTTTGTATACATAAACAATCTTTTATTCTAGAATAAGAAATGAAGAGAGCATTACAAGAAAGTATATATTTTAATTATTATTTCATTCTCAATAAAAAATATTGTGCATATTGTTACATATCTGTTGCAAGTAGAAAAAAACAAGAAGTAAACTACATAGTTATATGCAAGGAAAAAAAACACAAAATAATAAAGAAAAAATAAACATGTATTTTACAATATCTTCAACCATGACCAAAAAATAAACATTTGTTTTATATATCTTCAACTACCAATCAAGATTAATAAATAGAATCAAATAAAAACATAATTATATAGCATGAAAAAAACAAAAAGTAAACTACTTAGTTATATGAAAAGAAAAAAAACACAAAATAATAAAGAAAAAATAAACATTTATTTTACAATATCTTCAACCATAACCAAAAAATAAACATTTGTTTTATATATCTTCAACTACCGATCAAGATTAATACATAGAATCAAATAAAAACATAATTATATAGCATGAAAAAAGAAAAACACAAAATAAAAAATAAAAAATAAACATTTATTTTACAATACCTTCAACCACGACCAAAAAATAAACATTTATTTTATATATCTTCAATGACCAATCAAGATTAGTACATAGAATCAACGAAAAACATATATCTAATATGTATGAACGAGACTTTAATCGTCTGAACTGACTTTAACCAAACGACTCAGTTGGTTGACTCAACTAGTGATTCAATCCACTTACAATATAATATTTTATGTGAATTTGACTGGAATAGTTGACTAAGTCAAATAGCCTTTGCAACATCTTCTCCACCCTTAATGCCTTCCCTCTTTGTCCTAAAGAGGGCAGATTTGGAGACTTACAAAATTTGAGAAACTTAATACAGGCGAGAGAAATAGAAGTAGAAAGAGAAGAGTTTTTGGTTCGCAGGGAATCATTTTTTTGGCGATGGTGCTGGTTGAGACTTCTACTACTCGCAGGATGGCTGGTCAATAGATCCTGTAGGCTGGTCGTTTGATGCTTCTTGTGTCCCATCGAGAGAACTTAAAATATGAGTTTCGCATCTCGGTTCCTCTCCCGATAACTAGTTGGACGCTTCCACTTTGATTTCTGGTCTGTCAGTGTTCAGGTGTCGGTTCGTATTCTGACATGCTTGGTTTGAAAAAATGAAACTCGGACCACGAAGGGGTCAGTTCTATCGATCGTGCCTGAATAGGTGCTTCTACAAAGGCCATCTGATAGATGATTAGTGCAAGTGATTGAAACTGCAACCAGGACTGTAATAGTTGGTCCCCGTGAATGAGCAGTTTCAACTTTCAGTCAAGATACCCAGTTTCTCCAGAAAAAACAGATTGACAATAGAGAACACAGAAATGGAGAATTGAGTCAGGCTTTCTGTTCGATGAAGACGTTATAGCTGCGTAGGGAACACGGATCCCGAATTGATAACTCCTGCACCATCTAACCCTTGAAGGTATTTGGGACCACTGGTGTTTATGTTATCATGGAGAGACTGGAGAGGAATAAACGTACTACTATTATATAGTTGAGGGCAATAACTATCAGGGGCAGAATGGAGGTGGGACACACAGTTCATATTAAGGTCAATTACTGCCTTATAAGGTAAGGGCTTGCCCAATTCCTGCCAACCCTGCTGGGTTACATGTGCAGATAAAGTAGGGTTCACGGATGAATATCCAAAGGGGGTTTCAGGAATACCCGTGAAACGCTGCACCATGGCCCTGAAATTTGAAATATCAGTGTTCAGCAGCGTAGTCGGCGCTCTCCTGGAGGCCCTGGATCGTTTCTTGCCCACCTTAGCAGCTCCTCCGGGATTTACAGAGCGACTAGCCGAGTTACTTAGACCTACGGATTGAGGAAGCCATGGCTCCGTGGTTGTCACCCGCGTTGCCTCTGCGAGCTTGGAATTGGTCGTCATGGGTAAGGAGACGTGTCCACGTCGAAAATCCTGTGCGCCGTTGCTTGATATCATGAAGCTCTGTGTTTCTCGGTGGCTGCTGTCGTTGCTGGCCGGCTTCTGCTGAAATTGTGCAGAGGTATCAAACAACTGAGAACTGCCCGCGCTGAGCATTCCAAACGGCGGAGCACACAGATCGGGAGGCCCCAAACTGTTGTTCAACAAGAGGACGTTATAAATGTAATCTTCCCCGGCATTTGACATAAACTCCATTGTTCTGGAAAATTCCTCTTCACCACAAAATACTGTAACGTAAAGAAAAACTCTAATGCTATCAAGTTCAATATATAATGTAATTCCTGCTTCTCTGGTTTGCGTGAGGCAGCGTGTTTATAGTTCATACCCATATGCTTTGTCAACCGGCACTAGGTCACCGCATACTGCGGAGCGTTCACATGGGCAAGGAGGCTAGCTCTCTTAGATGTTGGTCATGGGGTGCCGTAGACCGCAGTAATGTGTCCGCCGTACTTTCATCAGGTTCTATATGTGTCTAAATTCATGAAGAAAGTTGAACTTTATCGTTGTCGGCAATGGCGGAGTGTTCACATTTGACCCTCAATATAATATAAACTGTGGTCCACAAAACATGCGGTGAGAAACAATGGTCCACAAAACATGCGGTTGTTAGACTGCCGTAATGGAACACTTCTATCATGTTTTTAGCAACCGACATGAACTTGTCATGAACCATTATCTTTATTCCAGAATATTTTAGCAATATAAAAAGTTGTTACATTTATGTATTTTATAAAGGAAGGGACATAAGAATAATATTTTCAAGACGTGAGGTATAGATTAATGTGTTTATCTGGTTTTTAGTTCATCTTAATTTTTATTTTAAATTTTCTGGAAAAACGTTGAAGGTGGGAGTTAATGGTGGGATTATACTTTTAATAAATATCATACTTGATCCATTAGGTTATTGGGGGGTACACTATCTTATTTAATAAACATCGATATTTTATGGAGTTAATCGTGGGATTATATTTTTAATAAATATCATACTTGATCCATTAGGTACTTGGAGGGACAATATCGTATTTAATAAACTTCGATATTTTATTCACTATTGCATAATGGTAAGATAATATCTTTAATATTGGATTTACTATTGCATAATTGCAAGGATAATATTTTGTTACAGAGGAATTTGATTTTTGAAAATATATTATTTTGATTTATTCTTGTATAAATAGGATAATGTTTTTAATATTAGATTTACTATTGTATAATTGTAATGATAATAACTTGTTATGGAGAGAGATTTGATTTTTCAAAGTGTATCATTCTTATTATCAATTTGCAGTAGTCTTACCCGTGTTAGTGTAGGAGGATACAAGCAATATGAAAGCAAGTCCCATTACCAACTAGGGCCTTTCCAATTTTGGTGTTTGGAATGGATTTACAGTAGTCTCACCTGTGCTCATCCAATAGTAATATCTTGTAATCATGGTGAAAATAGACATATTATATTTCCATTTAACATTAAGATTAGTCCCAACCTATACATAATCTAATTAAAGAAAGAAAAAATAATTATTTTAAGATAAAATTTTGATTTCTATTCTTAAAAGAAGAACATATTTTCTTTAATATAATTTTCTAGTTTTTATTTTAATACAAGAAAAAAACATATTTACTTTCACATGAAAAATTAATTTCTATCATTAGTTCAATATATTACCTTAAAACATTCTTAGCCATAGATATCACTTAACGATTAATAAAGATAGATCAAATCTCTCAAGATACAATAAAGATGGCCTACCCTAAACTTAGTTTAGCATTAAAAAGAGAAAGAGTAAACAAATTTACTCAAACATTGAGGGGATCAAATATTTAAAAATGCAATAATAGTGAACACAACTTGGGAACAACCTAAATTGGAAAAAGAAAAAAATACTTTAAGATAAAATTTATTTTTTTATCTTTAGTTTAATATATCATCTTAGATTCTTCTTAACCCTTAATCTATCTATCCCCTACAATAATTGTTGAAAATGCAACAAGAAATTCCTTACTTGATATTTTCCATCATCTTAGATTCTTCTTAACCCTTAATCTATCTATCCCCTACAATAATTGTTGAAAATGCAACAAGAAATTCCTTATTTAATATTGTCCTTGTATTAGATTAGGAATAAATTTGTAATTCCACATCTTGGACTAGTTAAGTAAGTTAAATTGACTTAATTGACTTAGTTAATTAAGTTAAATTGACTTAACTAGTTTACTTAGTTCAAATTGAGGATCTAACTTGAGTCATGGAGAGTGTCTCCTACATTATAGGAGTCCTTGTAGAGTTTATTTTGAGTTGTAATTAATTAATTCAATTTAATTGAGTTAAAGTTAGGTAAACTAGTTCCAACTGATGGAAGAATTACTACGAGGTCAAAGAGTAGGGTGTTGCTTCATGTGATCAACTATATAATTGACTCATGCATGTCACATCTGAGAGTTACCCAGTTGACATTGGAGTTCAGGGACAATGTGCTATCACTTGTATAATTATTTGAATTATATAGGTGTGATCAACTAGTTAATTGACGATTCACTCATAAATACCTCATGCATGTCAGATCTAAGAGTTACTCAGTTGACATTGGAGTTTAGGGACAATGTATTATCACTTATATAATCATTTGAATTTTATAGGTGGTGCATGCAGTCAGAAGAAGGCCTATGAAGATTGTACAATTCATATTGAGGATTTTCCCTAATTAATAGTGGCTGATTCCCAAGGAAATAACGCAAGGAAATAGAGACTTTAGAAAGCCAAAATTTTGTTAAGTATTGGCCTAGGTTTGTCTAGGAAGCAGCGAGACAGATATATATAGTGCAGAGGTTGCTCGAGCTTGACAAAAGCATTGTAATCTTCT
>APFE031024891.1:0-12358 GCA_000404065.3 Pinus taeda | reverse complement strand
TTAGAAAAAGGCTCTCATAAGCAATTCAACTCAATAAAGAAGAATGGAGTCACCTCTAGGCACTAGATTGCAACCATATTTCTTTCAAGCGCAATTGTTGTCATGAATATGGCCACTTATAAAGAGTTGCCTAGATATAGAAGAATTTCAACCCTCTCTAAACAAGCTCCATCCCTCACAACAATAATGAATAAGAAACATTTAAACAAGTTTCTAAAAGGCACAAGAAGCAACAATCTAAGGGATCTCAAAATTTAGAAAAGGGCTCTCATAAGCAATTCAACTCAATAAAGAAAGATGGAGTCACATCTAGGCACTAGATTGCAACCATATTTCTTTCAAGCACCATTGTTGTCATGAATATAGCCACTTCACAAAGAGTTGCCTAGATATAGAAGAATTTCAATCTGCATCCCTCACAACAATAATGAATAAGAAACATTTAAACAAGTTTCTAAAAGGCACAAGAAGCAACAATTGAAGGGATCTCATAATTTAGAAAAGGCCTCTCAGAAGCAATTCAACTCAATAAAGAAAGATGGAGTTACATCTAGGCATTAGATTGCAACCATATTTCTTTCGAGTGCCACTCTTGTCATGAGTATGGCCACTTCACAAAAAGTTGCCTAGATATAAAAGAATTTCAATCCTCTCTAAACAAGCTCCATCCCTCACAACAATAATGAATAAGAAACATTTAAACAGGTTTCTAAAAGGCACAAGAAGCAACAATCTAAAGGATCTCAGCCCAATTCAACCAATCATAGATTTGAAGTCCTATAAGATCAAAGGGAAGTAGAAGAGGAAAACCCAACATGTTATATTGAACCATCAATTAAAGCTCCGAAGGAAATAGAGAAATCAATTCCAATAGAGAAATCACTTCACTTATCATGAAAGAGACTCTATCTAAGAAACTGACACCCATTTAAGAGAAGGATCTAAAAGTAGATGAAGCAGAATTAGAAGAAAAAGGAAGGAGAAATAAACCTTGATAATTCTGATTCCCTTTGAGAAAAAGATTAAAAAAAAATTTGGTGACCGTGTTATCTGATAACCAAAATCGCCGATGCAATCGAACTCCGATATTCCATTCACACTTCCGTAAATAAAAGTAAATTTCTTTTATTGGTGACCGTGTTATTTGGGAAACCCTAAATCGCCATTGCTGGCCGTGTTATCTGGGAAACCCTAAATCGCAGTTGCTGGGGATCGGGGCCGGCATGTCCATTTTATCCAATCACATTATTCTCAATAAAAAACGGTTGACCCTGTAATTTGAAAATCCTGGGAAAACTAAAATCGCCGTTGCCGGGGATCGAACCCGGGTCACCCGCGTGACAGGCGGGAATACTCACCACTACACTACAACGACCATCTGTGAAATTATGATCTCCAGTTTTAAAAATATATTGATGAGTTTAAATACCGATGAGTTTAGTCTCCTTTGGTTGCACTGAAGGTAAGGGAAACAACCTGGTTTTCTTGAATTGAGATGAGAGACTACAATATCCACCACTCTTCTAATATTTGCTGCGACACCGTCTATATTAACAAAGTCAAGAGCGTTCTCCGATTTTCAGAGACTTGCATGGGTTCGAATCCCATTCTTGACAGTGTTCTCAGATTTCCAGAGGCTTGGGTTCAATTGCATTAAATTATCAAATCTACTTATAATATAAGTTATGTGCATAAAATTATATTTTGTTATAGATTTTCTCTAAATTATGGATTCAAACTTTTTATCGTTTCAGATTTGTATGGTTGTTTCAGATTTTAAAAGTAAAGACGAAAACAATCTTCTTAGTTGTAGGGTTATTATGATAAGCTTTTTTTTAAGCAAAAATATATTTGATTATGGTTGAAAAGAAGATTAGCATATGGTTAAAAAATTGGGTAAATAAGTTAAGATATCACACAGGAATGCCATAGTAATAAAGTCAATTTCTTGCATTACTTTGCTCGTTTTAGCAAAGAATTTGATAGAATGCCTAGAATTTATCTTTTAGAATAGATTAGAAGAGTTAAAGATTTCATAATAATTGAGAATTGTTGCAATAAAGTTGTATAATAATGTTATTGCTAAGTTTACAAACACTAAGACTTAGTTGGAAGATATTAAATGTAATATAGGAGTTAAGCAAGGATGTTTCAACTTTCCTACTCTTCTAGGCATTTATATAGTCAAATCAAAGGAATGCCAACAATAAGCAAGTTGTGTTGACCTACTTTAGCTCGAATCGTCGTCATCCTTCTTTATGTCAATGCTATTGTTCTTCTGCTGATGTGCCCCTCTAATCTCGACAAACAACTAAGAATTCTCAAGGATTGTTGTTGTAGCATGGATATCACAGTAACTATTGACAAAGCAAAGGTTATGATTATCAGAACAAAAAGGTCATGTATGTTAAGTTTGAAATTGACAATAACAAATTATAATAAGTTATTGCATAGAAATATCTTGAAGTTGACCTTCCTCACAAGCTTAATTGGAGTTATGACATTGAGAAAAATGATTAATGAAAGGTGGGAAGCTTATTTTGGTCTTATAACAGTTGTAAATTAGTTTACTTCTAGTGTTGGGGGAAAACACACACCTTTGATATTACTGTCATTCCTATTATCTTATATGGATGTGAAGTTTAGTAAATTGTAGTATCTTGAGATAATCGTGGAGAAATATCAAGCAAATACAAAATCATTTTATAATTCACAATCTTAAAATTTAAAACAATACACCTTGTCATATCCTTCTCATAGAAGCAATTCAATTATTCTTATACTTGTTCTCTTTACTTATCAAAATCACATGTACAAAAATTACATTATATTCATAGAGATTAGTTGTGCTCATTATTATTTGATGGTTGAAATATAATCATTTTTCTAAAGGTGATTTCTAAAAAAATATAATAAGTAGTTACAAGGTGTAGACCAGTTGATTTTGTGGGGTTTAGTCCCCACCAGGTCTCAACTATGGGAGTGGTTGAGGATGTAATCCACTTTTGGGGGAATTAAACTATCCCAAGGGGCATCCAAGCGTGATCAAGCTTCACACAATATTGGTGGGAAGGTTATTCTTCCATCCAACATTGGGGTTGGCCCTGACCTAGGCTTAGCATAGTTATAAAAAAAATAGTTAAGAAATTTGTAAAGCATTATAATAAGCAGGCAAGCAAAGTTTCCCTAAATTATGGATTCAAACTTTTATTGTTCTCATTCTAGCAAAGAAAAAAACAATCATCCTAATTACATGACCATTATGATAAGATTTCTTCTAGAAAAACTATATGGGATTATTTTGGAAAAGAATATCAACATATAGTTAAAGTGTTTGAGAAAAGGGTTAAAGACAACAATGGTTTTAGAAGCTACCATATTACCATGGACCACCTAGTTACGCTTAGGACCATCACAGAGGACTTTCATAGTAGTAGAACTAATTTCCCATATTGCTTCGTTCAATTTAACAAAGAATTTGACACAATGCCTAGAATTGACCTTTAGAATAGATTGGAGAATTAAAGGTCTCATTGTAGTTGAGAGTTGCCACAATAAGGTTGTGAAAAAATGTTATTGGTAAGTTTATAAATACTAAGTGTTAGCTGGAAAAGATTAATTACAATGATAGACATGTCTATTAATTAAAAAAATTGTCATACGAACATGAGTTAAGGTGGTTTGGGCATCTGGTATTGGTGAGTCATGGTATTGTAACAAATTCTATTTACAAGTTAAGAATCTTCATGATAAAGTGGGGGTGAATCTTTGTAGGAGTTAAGCAAGGATGTGTCACGTCTCCTACCCTTTTTGGGAATTTGCATAGACAAGTTAAAGGTATGCTTGGAAAAAGTATGTTGTGTTGACATTACTTTAGCTCGAATTGTTATCATCCTTCTTATGCCTAGGATGTTTTTCTTATGGTGAGGTTTCCCTTCGAGCTCAACAAATAACAATTCTCAAGGATAGTTGTTGTTGCATGGGTATGAGATTAACCATTTAAAAAGCAAAGGTTATAATTGTCAAATTCAAAAGATCATGTATGTTAATTTTGAAGTTGACAATAACAACTTATAGGGAGTTACTGCATAGATATCTATCGGAGTTGACCTTCGTCACCAGCTTAATTGAAGCTATAACATTGGGGACAATGATTAATATAGGGTGGAAAGATTATTTTGGTCTTAGAACTGATTGTAAATTAGTTTACTTCTAGTTTTTTGGGGGGGGGTGAGGGTGGGGACACTTCTTTAATATTCTTTTCATTGCTATTATCTTATATGGATGTGAAGTTTAGTATTGTAACATCTTGAAATAACAATAGGGAAAGAGCAAGAAAATCCAAAATAATTTTATAGTTTATAATACTAAAATTAAAGGCAATACAACCCATCTTATCATTCTCGTAAAAACAACTATTTTCCACATTGAGAGTATGGCTACAACTGGGTATGTAATATACATGTACAAGACAAATGACATGAAAGACACACTACAAGGAAAATACCTTCTAGCAAAGGTTATAATGGAGGTTTTTAGTGTTATAAAATTGGCAAGAATTGTCAAAAAAAACATCCCCTAAAACATTTGTTTGTAGGAATGAATGGTTTAGCGGAACTGATAACGAAACTTCATCTCAATTAAAAAAATTTGTGCAGCCAAAGATTTTAGCATATTGTTTTATTTTTTTTCTTTTTTCGATGCGCTTTATGGAACAAGCAGCCCTAGTGCATTACTTATAGAAACACATCTGGATTCATACATAATTAAAAGCACCGAGGCATTTAATTGAAAGAATACTAGAACCTAAAATGTATACCACCATGGTGCTTACAACAAAAAAATTCCTGGTATGCTCAGCTCAAAGAGCACCGGACCTTGAAACATATACCATGCCAATGCTTATATAAAAAAAGCCCTGATCATTCTTTGATGAAGGAATAGCTCCAAGGCATGTAGAAAATAATTGCAGTTTCGGTGCTTTCTCTTAAACATGCAACACCAAAACGTCTTGTTTACATAAATGCACCTGTGCATTTGTTATATAGAGGGTCTTCTGTTATTAGTTTTAATAGCGTGCAGAGAATGGAAATAATATTTTGTAGAACTAGGGGGTCTTAGTTCTATGAAAGCACTAGTGTGTGTAAGAGTTACAATGCACCAGAGCATTAATTAAAGACAATATTGGTGCTTGAAGACTTGAAAGCCTCGGTGATGTCGTTCTCCGAAAAGGCACCAGCTATGCTAAAACATGACATCATGATGCTTTTATTTAAAGTAAAGCACCGATGTGTTTTTATGTTATGGACACCGATGTTTTTGTATGAGATTTTCTCTTTTTTGGAGACACTGACCTGTGACAATGTAGTTATTGTAATTTTTAACATCTGTTATTCATTGAGAAATCAACATATATCTTATAACAATATTCATATAACAACCAACTTGTTGGTTCGAAAAGCTTCGGCCAAAAAAAAATTTGTTATGTGATTTCTACCTAAAGATTTTTCCTAATATTCATATAAATTAATATTTGATTAGTGCATTTGTATATGATGTTTGGGTTAACATCTCTTCATTATAATATTTAATCATCAATATATTTAATCAGTGGTGTAACATTTCGCAACGAAATTGGATAACACAATAGAATAAATTAAAAACTATTTTATTATATATCAATAAGAGGCTCTTTGTCACACAAAATGGGATTGTTGTTGGTAACCCCTTGTCTTTCAATTAGGACACTATGTCCATGATTACATTAAACAAAATGTTTGATTTTCACAAACAATTATTTCAAAAAATACAACAGGTTGCATTGATATCCAAATAGATCATCATTTCTCATTGGAATTGTTTTCAGTGCTCAAACTACTTCCACAACTTGGGTTATTGATGGAATAATGGATTATTTGTCAAATATTAAATAATTAAAGTTGTTTTTTTTAGTGAGACATTTGTGAAGAAATTAGTGGAATGATAGATGAGATATTTGTGGATGATTGTTGAGAGAATTATGGAGTGATTATTTGACTATTGGACTACCCTCTTGACTCTTCACATTACAATAGTGATTGTTCACATTCCACTAATGACACTTGGAATTTTACTTACAATACATTTACAATAATACAATTTCCGCATATATGCATGTGGGACAAAATAGGCTTGAGTTAGCCTGACAAGACAACAACATCACTCGGGGTCTTGGGGGAAGACCAACTCGGTAACCTCCTCGCGATGATCTTCGATGATGAACTGATACCAAGCTTGGTACTTCTCTATTATGTCCCCAAATTATTTGATGGAATCTTTGTCGAAGCAAATCCTTGCCTCCATGGCTTCCAAGTATATGGTTCAGAAAACTCTATCCAGCTCATCCTGAAGCATGTGCAACACTATCTTGAGTGTGGTTGGAACACCGATGTACCTCTGCATGTTTTCTGCTCAAAGCTACAAGCCATCACAGGTGGCTTCGCGCATCAACTACCCAATGTACCTCTCGACATCCAGCATGACTTGGTTCTTCCTCATGGCCTCGGTGAGGGTTCTGATGGAAGGGATCTTGTGCATTCACACTATGACATCCAGATGGTTGAACAACATGCATAGGAAGCCTCAATGCTAGTGATGAGCGGAGGGAGCTACTCATAATTCTGGATCTGCATCTGAATCCGTGGTTTGCCTAGCTAAACTTGTGACTTCATCTTCTTGTGCAGGTAAAGCGGGCTTCCTTTCACCTCATTGTCCATTATTTCATGTGTGCAATAGCAATGTGAATGTCTTTGAGATTTTGTGTTGTATGCGCACACTACTGTTGAAAACCGTATAGATGGACAACTGCTTCGTGCATGGGGACAAATCTATTATAAATTTTCTACATGGTAGCCTCTAAAGTTGATATCTCTAATAGTCTTGCTTTCTTCATTTCTTCATAGCAGATCTTGCAGAATACTCTATTCTCTACCTGACCTTTTGCTAGTCCTTCGACATCTGTTCATTTTTTGTTATCAAGAACTTGACTATTTAACTTGTGGCTTCCGCATAAGCCTTAGAAGTCTCAACCATGGAAATTGGATGTCTTCTAACGTCTAGTACAATCACCCTTTCTTCTGTGTGTGTAGGTGATGTATGATCATCCAGGAGCTGCTTTCTTTGTCCCTATACAATCCTTTGTTGTGTCTTGTCAAATGCCAGATTCTACACATCTGTCTCTGGATCATCATCAAGGAGAACAAATTCTCCTTGCTCTCTCGAGACTAGTAGTGATTATGGAGGTGACAGAGACTGTGGTATGACCTCGGATTCCCTCAGCATGAGATCGATGTCTGGGTCCTCTAGCTCATGTTTTGTCTCCATGTTTGTTGCCTCAACCAACTGCTCAACCTACTGAGCAAGTTCCTGCACTTGCACCTGCTCACCTTCTTCATCATCTGTTGTCTCAACCTATATCTGTGTATTTTGCTCTGTCAGTGCACCTTGTCGTTCTCCTTGTTCCTATTTTTTCCTTTCTTCATTCTCTATCCTCTTAAGCTCTTGTTCTGCTTTTAGCTTCTTCTTTGTCTCCTGCAATATCATTTTCGTCTCTTCCAATCTTTACTTCTCCCTCTTTCTTTGTGGTACTCCCCTGTCACGATGTCGCCTCTTTGCATCTATCTCCAAAGCTACTCTCTCGACAAGTGAATCTTCTTTGAACTTGTAGCTTTGCTCAGCCTTTGTGCTCTCAGCAATATTCCTCTTGCCTTTGTCTTGCACCGGTTTTTTTGTTCACCATTATTGTTGTTGTTGCTTCCTGTGGTGTTGCTGCTTGTAGTGATGCTTTCCATTCTACAACCATGTTGACCAGTTCATTGAGCCTAAAGGAGTTATAGAAATACCTCTAGGGATCATCCTCTGGCCAATGACATGCCTCGTGGACCCATGGGAAGTACACCTTTACACAGTGGTTCTTGCATATGTAGGGTGGATCATACGGATTGAAACTCTTGGTGTCGAACCCTAACTTCTTCAAGTCCTCATTCTCAACATCTGCATCTTTCAAGGTACGGATCTTGTACAATCCAATCCGCAAAGGAAGAGTAGGACATGGTGCCTTCTTCCTCATGTTCACTGTCGTTGATAACCTTGTGGAGATGTGGTACGCAACCTATTGCATGACCAACTTGTTCGTGGAAAATCTTGGTAACTCATGCAGCGGCTTCTCCGCACCAAACATCTTGATGAAGGTGCCACTAGGTGAGGCATACCAATCTGCAATGTTGAGCAATGGCTGCATAACTTCCTGGGACATGCAAGGTGGGTCTTGTTCAAATATTATCCTATACAATAGGATGATCAAGTGGTCATACAACCTTGTCATGACTCCTCGGTAACTGCTCGGAGAGAAACTTGCAATAAGCATTCACAACATCTTCTAATGTTGTCTGTTGTCACTCATTGCATTGTGGGTTTCAAATAGTCAAGGTTGCCCAAGGGTAGTGAAGTTTGGAGCCACTTGCCCAGGCCACAGAAGATCTCAGAGCTTAATCAGACCCTCTCCATTGCATAGTTCTCAGAAATAGCTTTCCAATGGTATATAGAAGTCAAAAAAAGGACTCCTAGATTAGAAGTTAGAGCCTGTTGAAGATCACCTTTGGAAAGCCCAGAACAAGAAAAAGCATTAAAGGGACAAAGGCAAATCACATTGGATGGCCTTGCATCTCGCAAGTCCCGCATCGTGCATGTTGGCGACCCTGTATCACACAGGCCCTGCATCCCGCATGTTAGCGACCCTACATCTTGTAGGTCCAGCATCCTGCATGCCGGTGACCCCGCATCCCGCAAATAGGTGGATTAACGAGGTTCTAAACTTAAAAGACCTGCGAACCGCCAATCTCACAATATAGTGGTACATCGTCGGGGAGGCCGAAAATTCGTTTATAAAGGAAATTCTTGATAAAACAAAGACTGGGTCGACCCCCTTCTCTCTCCTCCATGTGGCATCCCACATCCTACAAATCGGTGAAGTCTCGGATATCAGCGATGTGCGGGGTTTCATTCCAAGACCATGTGAGGGTCGATCCTGCGATACAATGTAAAAGTTTTGGGAAGGGATGAAAACCAAATGCAAAGGAAAAGCATGGTAAAATCAAGGCAGGGTCGCCCCTTTCTCTCTCCTCCACTTGGTGGTACGACATGTCGGCGATGGGAAATCCCACATCTCGCAATCCCACATTATCAGTGATTGCAGGAACAAAGGGGCTACCTCCCCAAAAACCTTGTGGGGTTATGATATTGTGATTTAGTGCAAAATCGCCAAGGAGGGCCAAAATTCATTAAAAAAGGAAATGCCTGTGAAAATAGGGTTGGGCAAGCCTTTTTCTCTCTCCTACAGTGGGCGATGTGGTGACATGTGATTGGTCCTGTGAGCTGACAAGGCAGCTGACATCATAAATGATGTGGCAGTATGGAGGACACATGGTAGTACGGATGCTAATGTGGTAGATGACACATGTCACTCAGTTTCAACGTCTTTAGGGGTCCTATGGGGCCATTTCTAGGTGACGCATGTCACCACTCACAAGGTGACACATGGCAGTGATGATGTCACCCCGCAGATCGGCGATCACAAGTGTCTTGGGGGAAAGCTAAAGGTAAAATGCTATCAAGCGTCGGGATGCGGGATTCCAAGTAACAAAGGAAAAAGACCCCAAATGTGATAAGTTATCGCGATCTATTTGATAAGGTCTTCACGTCCAAGATATCGGCCAATGCGGTGTAAGTGGTTTTCAAAGGCATTTCACATTATAAAGGAAAAAGACCCCCAGACACAAGTTTAAAGACCTTAGCGGTTGAAAGGTTAAGCCGCTGGTACCAATATGTGGTTATATGATGACAATGGAGATAAGGGCGCTACACCAAAGGGGGCTTAAAGGGAAGTCACAACGCAGTTGTGTCGTGTTATTCTCGTGTTAAAGGCCCACGTTTGAAGGACTCCTAGGTACACCATGAAACACGACACCAAGATTTTTAGGGCGTCGATAGTATTTAACAGAGTTTTAATGTGCAGATGGGCCGAAAACTAAAGACTTAAATGGCGCATGGCTCAGCAATGGAGCAGTACACATAACTCAGGAATATTAATGGCTCGTCATGGACCCCCATCCCTCTACGCAGAAAAAGACTGCAAATATGGGCACTTATAGTTGACCCAAACCCTACTCCACAGGACAAGGCATCCAAGTAATAAAGGCAGAAGCGACGGGGTCAATTGAGCAGCACAAGAGGCCATACAGTGAGAAAATTACAGCCTGAGGCAGAGGCAATCATAGGATGGGCACATAGACTTTTCATTTACTTTTATGTCTGGCTATTTACTTATTTTTGTCCAGTAACATGCCTTCCTTTCAATGAGGCTTTTAATTTTGTAATGTTTTAGGCCACAAAGCCATCTCTGACTGAGATAGCTAGTCGACCCAACAATTGAGTCTAGACTAGAGATATTTTTTTGTAATGAATGTTCTTGCTCCCCTCTCCAGATAAATAGGGGAACGAAAGACTTAAAAAAGGTTCAGAAATTTTATAGAAAATACTACATGCCATTTTCAGACTATTTTTCTTTATAACTCAAATCTTTTTCATAATATCAAGGATATGGTGGTGCTTCCCTCTTCAAGTATTACAGTATGTGTTCCTTTTGTTAAATCTCATTTTATGTTAATCTTTCCTCTCTGTATTCATGCAAATTATAGCTACTAGAAATGTTTCAAGCTTCCTCATAGATTTATTTGTGTTGATATGTGAATGCAAGTGCCTGTATTTATATCACAGATTCACTTGTCTCAATATTATTGATGCATATACCTATGTCGACTATTGAAATCATATCTTTAAATTTGCAACACATGAATCATAGCATTCATCCCCTCCTTCATCCATTATTTTTGTTTGTAACTCAAACAAGTATAGAAATCCTTAATGCCTCAAGCTCTATGTGTTGTGTAGAACTCTTGAAGCCTTATGCGCTATGTGATGAGTTTCTCCTTCTCTTTGTCCTCTCTCATCTACTTTGCAAAAGCTTATTAAGTTGTAATCCCTTGAATTACTTGGCCTCCGTTATTTTCATGCATATTTCTGAGATCTGAACTTGTGAGGAAGTACCAGAAATTCATGTTTATTTCTTTGGATAAATGAACCAACCCATTATATATACATATGGAACATAGGTGAGGTCTCCCTTTACTAAGAATAATTTGAGACACTCCTAATTTAGATGTGCCCAATCATTGATCTTGTAAGCAATCCAAAATTGTCTCTGGGAGCTACAACAGTGTTGATGTCCAACCCATGCCAAGAAACTATTGTTGGGCATAGATCGCATCAAGAAGGTATGCAGACATATAGAATCTTGCTTTTCCATCCTTATGCAGATTTCAGGCATTTGACACATGCGTTTTTAGCTGAAGAGCCAACATGTCTAACCAGTTGAAAGGCCTTCCTTCATTTGCCCACTGATCCAACCTAAAAACCCAACTCTGCGGGAAGGTCTTCGTTCTTTCTTTCCATAACAAGGAGTGATTGGTCCAAGAAAAAAAAGGTAGACCACACTTCCTTTTTTGGGTTATCATGTGAGGGCATAATTGGAAACATCTGACTAAGAAATTCCAACATTCTACTTGGCTTCGTTAACTACAAAGATGGACAATCTCCAAGTATGAGATAGATGGGAACGAATGCTAATTGCAGAGTTTGGATCTAGAGATACTATAGAGATGTGAATCAATGAGAAAACTTTTTCATTGTGGGAACATGATGTGAGCCAAGAACTAGAGCCAAAGCCAATGACTAGAGCATATTTAGAACATGAGTTATTAACCATAGCCATGAACGAGAGCTAGAGCCAAAGTCAGAGTTATAGATAGGAGCCAAAGTTAGAGTCATGTTCTTGAAAAGCACACAAAAGGCATTGATCGAGATTGATCATCTAAACTTTTGGAGACCAAAAGGCCTCAGTTGGGAGGTGTAATTAAAAATGTATTAGAACACAAAATAGTGGTTGTAAGTTTGAGCATCTAAGGTAATTTGACAATTAAGGAGGGTTATAACTATGTAAAAAACAATGCAAAATAAAGTGGGATAAGATGAAAGGAAAAGAAAACAATGAATTAATTAAAAAATAATAGGAGAGGAGAAGACAAAGAGGAATGGGAACTAAAAGGTCAATCCCTTGGCCTTCCCCTTACCCGAGCTCACCCTATTTCTTCTTTAATTTTCACTCTCAAGGGGGATTTCACCAAGGAGGAGAGAAGGAAAAGGAGGAGTTGTATGAATCATTGGATGGCCATAGAGCCATGAATTGCGACTAGAGATTGCCAAA
>APFE031024889.1:0-18021 GCA_000404065.3 Pinus taeda | reverse complement strand
AAATATTGAAAACAAACACAACAACAAATAAGACGATGGTCCAAAAAAGATCCATAAAGCAAAAAACTATGAACTCAACAAAAAAACAACGGTAAAAAAAATCAAGGAAGCATAAAAGCAGATGACTGCTTATAAAAAAGCTTTAGAAGAAGAGGAAACACCATATGGCTAAGTTTAAATGTGTGTAATCCTACTGTCCTAGGTATGTAATCTGAAATAACCAAACATTCTACTATTGGGCATGTAAATGAACACAATAACTCTTTTTTCCTTTTTGTATTTTTTGTGACAATGTGAATGCTAAATCCTCTTTTCTTATCTTCCTAGGTGATTTTTCCATAGTTCGGCCTTAAAATATGCCACTATAGATTGTCTGATAGGATGTCCTAATGCCTCCTACAGGATGTCCTAATGCTACTACATGATCCCCTGTATTCCTACATGATCTGGTTGAGAGCAAGAGGAGGGATTTGGAAGGTGGTGTAAGGCTCAACGAAGTTGAATGGTGGGAGAAATGAGGCAAGGGAGGGGTTAGAACTCCTTCAAAGACCAAAAAAGAGTTTTTGAAATGGTTGGATTTGCTCAACAAACTTGGAGAAGTGTTCTTATGAAATGATTAATTTGGTGAGGGATTAGTGGAAAAAATGATAATCATGGAGTGATGAGGTTAGGATGAGATTGTTGGTCATGAGATCTCTCTCCACTTGTGAAACTCCTGCACTGCATCAATCAATGGAATTTATCCATGGATCATGTAAAACAAGAAAAATTTTCAATCAACTAAGAAAACATAATTTCATTATCTAGTTGCCTATTTCATCCATGGAAAATCTTGCATAATAATATGAAACCTTTATGAGATATAATGCAAGGCTGAAGATATCAGAAATGACAATTAAATCCTACTCTTGAAAACTGGTAAAACGTTGGCCTAAGTAGTAGAAAACCCTAAATTCCATAAGAAATTAGAATTATGTCTTTTGGGGGTTGCATAGTAGTTCTTTCCTGAAACCATTGTCCCTGAAGGGAGAAGTGCATCCAAAGCTACCTGCTATCAGCGTTTTCATATTCATTTATCTTCCTAATCTATTGTTAAAGCAATGCACAAATGGCAGAAAACTAATCAAATCCATAACTACTTGCAATGAAATAATGCTAAAAAGAATTCAACCATTAATCTATGAAATCAACTAAGAATACAAATACAAGAAGAGGAGTGTTTGTTGCTAGGGTTGCACCCTATCTCAAGAGCTTCAGCCCTCTGATTCAAATCACTTCTTGATCAAGGAAATGCTCATTCTCATTATCATATTAGAAAATTGCATAACAATGTCTTCCACAAGTCTTGAACTCAAAAATGCCTAGTGATTTTACATAAAAAAATACAAATTCTAATGAGGCTAGAGGCCTCTTTGTTTATACAACTGAAGTCTCCAACTACTTCCTTAAATGTAGGGAGGCACGTCTCCCAAACTCAAGATGAACTGGTTCATTAATTGTCACTCGCTCTATTGTCTTTTGATCTTCATGACTTGGCTACTTGTAACTCCGAGAGAGTTTGATTTGATGGAGGAAAATTCGAATGAGTGAGGATTAAATGAGGAGGATCTATCTCCTACAATCTCTCCTCCTTGACTCATTCGTGTTTTTGCCCTTAGTTAGCCAAAATTGCCATGATTTGCTCTCAGAAACCTGCAACCAATTCACATTAGTCCACTAGACATAACATCTCTCTTTTACTCATCTCGTTAAGAAAAATATAACCAAAATATGTAAGGAATTATGACAAGAGTTGATTTAAATAAGCTTGGCGGTGTATGAAGGTCCATAAAGTTACCTAATGATGAGGCTCATCACCACCTAATAGATGATGATGGTCATCCTTAATATTACAAGATAGGGCTTGTACATCACATTTGAGCACCAACACTTGAGCAAGTTAATTCCACATAAGCCCTTTTCCTCTTCTAAGGGTGATGTAGGGAACTTTTCGGTCACGATGTGTTGGCATAAAGATACTTTTGATGGCTTGTACATGATAATATGGAGCACTCATTAGCCCTTACCTCACATCTTGACACGTTTTTGAGTTCATTTGAAAATTTAAGTAAATATATGCATGTATTTAGTGTAATTAAAATAAAAAAAAAATACTATTGACTTTGTTATAATTAATTTTTATTTAAACAAATTTAAAAATTAAAAAAGTTGCAATTAAGTAAAATTTTAAAAAATAATTAAAAGGGTAATTTAATTATAATAAAAAAAGTAAAAAATAAAGAAATAAAAGATAGAAAAAAGCATGGTATATGTTTAAAATAAATAAAGAAAAAAAATATGATGACATTCTCATAAATTAATTGATTGTTGAAATATATATATTAATAATTATCGAACTAGATACCAAAAAGAAAGTATTTAGGAATTTAGAGATGGCATTAATAGATTATGATGGCTTTAAATGTAAAACAATAAAAATACCTAAAATATTATGTGTGATATTAAAATAGTTTTTTGTTCTTTCATAAATTTAGTGTTAAAAAGAAAATTAATTTCATGTTCTATAAATTTAATAATTTAAAATTCGATTTCTTTAGTTTATAATTAAATTTTGAATAAGATAAGGTTAAAACTTATCTCAAATATAGTTATTATAATAAATATGTTTTTTGCTATATTAAGAACAAAATTATTATTCAATTGAGAAGTAAAAGTAAAACTATATGGAGTGTATAATAAATTCTTAGATTGAAGAAGAATAATATCCACAATCAATAAGGTATAAATAAAATGCATATTTATTTGGAGAGTATAATCACTTATTCAATTGACATGTACTGAAAATAACTACTATCATGGCCATCTAAATGATATGATTATAAATCACATGGAAAACTATGGATGTGACACTATTTTCCTGAGGGATGGACCAAGACATCGAATATGACAATTTTTTTTTATCATAAATGTTATAATAGATTAATATATTATGTATTGTGAAATAATCAAATATCACTATTTATATGATGTGCATTGGAATGTTTTTATAAATTCTTTAAAGTAACAAGAAGTGCTTCCACAACACAAAAATTAGCATCCATAAATTATATAATAGTAAGCAACATTGAGGGTAAACAAATTCGAATAAAGTATTGCAAAATGTGACAAAATGAAGTAGTATCAAGTGTTGTAAATGATATTCAAATCCACTTTGTCATTCTTTAATCACTAAAGGTTCCAACTATTTATAATTTTATCAAAACATCTGAATGTAACTCCAACAAGGAGTGGCATAATATTTTCAATGGAAATCTATGACGATATGAAATGTGAAAACCATGAGTCTAACCACCTTTCCAAAGCTATGGTTATAACCCAGACTGGAAATTTACCCTTCATATTTTTTTTTTCGATCAATTGATTCTATTAGTTCTTTGAAATAGAGCAACAATTTTTTCAGGTATGCTTCTCCCCACATTTCATTCCAACCAAATTTATTAACTAGGAGAAAGATATAAAAGGTGATACAAAAGTGCCAAAATTTACATTGTATCCATAAAATAAATGCATAAAGCATCCAAAAAACACATATAATACAGATGAAAAGAACTTCCATCAAAGATTATGAGGAGGTGCCAATTCCTATCCAAAATAAAAAATGTTGGAGGGTCTAGGGTGCCCCGTAAACATGAATCTCTAGGTGGTCAATCTGACCCTCTATATGATCTAGCGACTTATTAGTCAATATTTGGATCGTTATAAGTGAAGTCGCCTTGTCCAAAATTTCATGTTTATTATGTTTTTAGTCAATCATGAATGTCACCTCATTCGAGTCATCATGTCTCTGTTTCCCTAGCTCCACTAGCAGTGCAATAAAACCGCATCTCACTATAAAAACATTCTAAATATGTTGGTGCTTCCACATGGCTAGGTGATGAAACATGTCCATGAGCCAATTCACCCTCATAAATAGTGTAAACACCCCCATCACTGTCAACTTCTCCTACCCACCTGCAATGGCCAACCAGGACATCATGAGCTCACCCACCTTGCATGGCATACCCCTTTCGTCTAGGAATTCCACTATATAATCCAGAACACAAAGACTAATTTAATTAAACCACCCAAATGGTGTAGCTTGGTAATCAAATCTTGCTTCAAAACTCAACAAGATAAAAATTGTCAAAAATTACATATTATTCCATAATTATCACTAAAGAATCACCCCGATGATTACAATGTTTCCCCTTGAATAGAGTACCCCAAAAAAACCAAGGAAAGAGGTAGTGAGTCTGAGACCTCAAACTACATCTCTCAACCCTAAGAAAATTTGGCGATAGATATGTGAAACAAATACCACTAAAGATGACAAGGAACATGACAAATTCTTGAAAGCATAAATATGAGGAAACCCAAAAAGAACGTATGACCACCAAATCCTAAATTCCATTTAGAAATGAACTCCTATGGCCTAGAGGCAAAGCCATATTTCTTACTAAACAAGGAAGAGAATAAAACCAGACCATTTAACTCCTCTGACAAGAAAATTTAGTAGTTCTCTTGTCCTCACCATGTCTCACCATCCAAAGTATAGTTCACCACCCTTCAGCTCACTGAGGTGCCAAACTGTGCAAGCTAGCACACCATACTGACCAAAGCACAAGCCCCTCTAGCTTGCATTATACGTTCACTCTAAATAAACCACTCAAATGAGCATGCATAGGTTGGTGGTCTATGCATAGCCAACATTTCCCTACTACCTTCCCAAACTCCCATAACTCGAAAAATCATCTTCTGGAAGAAAAGCAATCGTTCAGGCAATAATCTAATTCACATGTATCTAGATGCTTTTGGGTGTCCTACCCAACTTGTCTATGGCCCTTGCCCCCATCAATCCCCCATTTTTGGCCACACTCATCTTATCTTAATTGCATGTGTCAACTCCAAACTAAATGAAAAAAGAACTGGATATCTCTTTCATTTTGAGTTACGCACAATTAAAATGTTTTAATCATAATTTTATTTTTCATTTACCAATATAATATATAGATAGTTGAAATTTGGATGTTTATCTATACTACTACAACATAGAAACAAGACACACACATTCGTTTCGTATGTCAACTGCAAGATAAATAAGGAAAAAATTACACATCTCCTTCATTTTGAGATAGACACTGTTAAAAGTTTTGAGTCATTAGTTATAATTTTTTCAATTATTTTATATACAAAATACATACTTGCCAATCTTCCATTTTTGTTAATGTATTTTGAATTCTAATTCATATCAAATATTGAAGGAATTATACATCTTCATGATGTCATTGAATTAGAAAGCACAAATTAATTAAATGTGGAATATCCTTCACTTTATTCATTTATTGTTTACACTAAATTTCTTCTCACCACCAATATTTTCAAAATGTCTAATATGAAATTTTATTAAGTATTAAAGAAATTTAACATCTCCTTGATATTATTGAGTGGAAAAAAAATTAACTAAGGAAAAAATATTTTAAATTCAATTTTTTCTCTTTATAAATGTTAAGTTGATATAAAATCCCCCCTAATTTGGGTGGCAATTGATCATTTTCATGAAAGAATTCATCACCACGATGCATTGACACAGAAATTGGCTCTCATATGACTTTAAGATACCAACTTCGTATGCTAATCGATCGATTTTCATGATGCCTAATCCACTGCTCCATATCCTTTGTGTGATCTACTTATACTTAACACTAATGCCTCATTCACTTACTTGGCGATCAAAAACATATTGTTTGTCTAAATATTTCTTGGCTCTTTTGTGACCCAACTTGTTCGTGATTCTTCACGCACCCTGTCATACTCATATTTCCTTCGAAAAGAAAAGCTACAATTCCCTCAGTGATTCTAAATTCCTCCTCCTCATTCTCCCTCCCACTACTATGGATCAGGAGAGTATATGTGTAAGCAATGGAGTCGATGGATGTCGTCATGAGCATCATCCCCATGTTGTATATATTGATGAAAAAACTAATCTCTTCATTCCAAATATTAATGAAAGCATACTGCACAATGTATCCTCCATGGAAGATGAATAATTAAGGAACCTAGGTGGTGGGCATTGGGCGTAAAAAGTTTACTAGACAGAAAGTTATGGAAGAAACAACAAGCCAAAGAAGCTTCCATAAGGAAGCTGCTAATTCTACTGAATTAATAGTCTCCATGAATGTCTACAGGACCTTATCCTTCAACCAATGACCTATTGGTTTCCCCATGGTGGGAAGATGGTCCAAAACCTAGTTCTGCTAGAAGAATCAACATTATTATGGTTGTGTAAATTTTTTACATCATTTTTGCCAAGATGAATTTCTTGAGATTCTTACAAAAAATATATAAAATTATTTTATTTAAGGTTCACATTGAAATATTTCATATATTATCAACATCAAAATATTTCTTTTGTTGTGTCTCTGTCTAAATATGTATAGAGTAGATATTGAAATATATTAGTTGGTATGAATATTCAAATATTTTATCGAATTTTGGTACTAAAATAATTTTAAATGAATGAATTACACATCTTCCAAATATTGAAAAGTAAAAAGACAACAATACTTTTTTCTAATTACTTTATATCTCTCAAATTGAAATAAAATTTAGTTATTATCAACATTAAAATATTTTATTTATTTACTTATTATTTAATATGAATATTAATTTAAATGTCATCTCAATTTTATCTTAGGTAGTTAAAGAATTACACATCTTTGTTGTACTAAAGAAATAAAAACAAATTCAATTCTTTTATCATTATTCTTAATTTGATTCTTTTTTAATGTGAATATTTTTATTATTTTTCAATCTAAGGCACAACATATATCCATACTGTAAAGAACTAATTAAGGAAAAAATAATCTTTTTTTGGTAGATTATCTAAGGAATATACTCAAGCATATTGTGATAAATTTCACTCCCCAACAATCAATTTTGTATTCAGGTAATAAAGAACTATTTATATGGGAATATATTATCCATTAATATATTCAAGCATATTGTGATAAATTTCACTTCCCAACAATCAATTCTCTATTCAGGTAATAAATAACTATTTATAACTTTGAGTAGTTGAAGTTGAGAACTTGTTTCTAGGAGCGCACTTGCTGAAAGAGTTGTGCACCCTAGCGAACAATCACAGGTAGAAACATGTAGTTACACGCAGCTGCCCCCCAGCTGCCTCTTGCTACAGGGGATTGAGCTCCATGGATGCATTAGAGGACGGAAAGCTTCCGTCAGATCAGTAGCAAGAAAATGAAAGAACAAGAAAAGCCTTTGCCTCTCTCATTTCTACAATGGGCCCGACAAAGAATAGACCATCAGCCACCAAGTTTATTAAACGAATGGAAGATATTCCTGAAATCTCACTCCCCCTGCCTTTCCCTTTAGAGCAACACTTTCCCTAGCAGAGCATGGATTAGTGGGGCAGTTCACTGGGTTATGGCCATCACCCAAAATTGTGCAAAAATGGGTAGAAAGGAACTGGACTGCGTCAATAGATGGGAAAATCTCAATCAGGTTTTGCGAAAGAGGTTACTTCACCTTCCACTTTGAATCCAAGGAGAATCAAGATCTGATATTTCGGAATGGACCATATTTTATGGATACTAGGGGTTTGTATCTAAATAGATGGACACCAGATTTTGATCCAAAAATGGATGTTCCCAATGACACCCCCATTTGGGTCAGACTACGACACCTTCCCCTTCACTGTTGGGGGAACGATTCAGTCAAAGCAATAGGAAACATAGTTGTGAAATATATAGACAGGTGCGAGCCAAAGGAAAATATGCATGCATGCACCAGTTTATGTGTAGAAGTGGATCTTGGGAAGGGCTACCAAAAGCCATAAAAATCAAAGTGGGCCAGTGGACGCACATACAATAGCTAGATTATGAACAAGTCCCCTTCAAATGAAAGGTATGTCACGAATACAATCATTTTGCAAATAGATGTACAAAAAAAAAGAAAATGAAAATTAAAAGGGTGAAGATCCAGAAAACAAATGGGAATAGGTAAAAAGAAAGAAGACAGCCTACAAACAACCAAATCTCTCTTCCTCATAGCCCTCCACATCCTCTGACCCCCATCCTCCATCACCAAAAGTTAATAACCTTCTTTCTAGCCCTAACCCTTTTGAGCCTCCAGATCCTTCAGCCCCGCCATCCCCTAGACCAACATCCGGATCCAAATCCATATCCCCAAAACATACCTCCAAGCCCCCCTCATTCCCTTTGGTTTCGAACACTCATACCCCTCCACCCCCCTCAGTAGACATAATCTTAGCCAGAAAGCAGTCAAAGGAGGTAGCCCCAAATGTAGAATACAAAAAAAAATCAAGAAGAAAGACAAAAAAAGAAATCGGGGATCAAGCAACAGCAAAGGAAATGGCATTAGAAACACAACAACCTATGGAAACATTCTTAGGAAGGAATTTAGGAAACAACGAAAAAATCAGACAAGAGGGAAAGGAGCCATGCACCACCCAACAAGTAAATAATGATAATGGTCTCCTGGAATTGTAGAGGAATGGGATCGCCTATCAAGTAAAATGCCACAAGAGACATTTTGGTAAAAGAAAACCTAGACATCCTTATGATTCAGGAGACAAAAATAAATCGCCAAGAAACTGAAAATATAAAAAAAAAATAAATCAGAAATTATGAAGGGGAAGCAATACAGGCAACCGGGGCATCAAGAGGCATATGTACAATATGGAAAAAAGGAACTTAGGAATTAATGAAATACAAAAAATATTAGCACTGGATCCAAATGGATCTAATGCAAATTAGTACAAAAGAGATGTAGAATGTCATAAATATATATGCCCCAAATCGTTACAAGGAAAAAGAGCAATGTTGGGACACCTTAAAAGAAGCGCTAAAAGAAGTGCAAGATGGGAAAATAATACTAAGAGGAGATTTAAATTTGGTAAGAAGCATAGAAGAAAAGTTTGGAGGAACATATCACATAGACCCATCTAGGGATACTCTAGAAGAATTAATGGAACAACATAACTTGATATATGTCCCACCAAACAATGGGAAATGCACTTGGAGCAATAAAAGAGTGGGAAAAAGTAACATAAAAGAAAGGCTAGATAGAATTATGATACAAGAAAATATAGTAGTAGTGCACAACTCCATAAAATAAAAAAATTTACATACCACAATATCTGATCATAAACCGATGATAATAGTAATGGGAAAAATGGAAAATCAAGGTCTGCTCCCATTTAGATACAGCTGAATTTGGGATGGCAACGAAGAAATTAGTGACCTAGTCAAGGAAGCATGGGAGAAAAGAGTAGTAGGATCACCACAGTATATTTGGGAAACAAAATTAAAAATTGTAAGAAACAAATTAAAGGAATGGGCAAGAGAAAATGAATTAAAAGAAAAATTAAAAGAGAAAAAAGTTACAGTAGAAAATGGACATCATGCAAGCTGAAAAAGGAAACAAAGAAGAAAGCAAGTAAGATTACCTAAGAGAGAAGGAAATCTTTTGGGAAATATATAGGGAAAATAGTTAAGACGAAGAGGAGGCAAGATTGAAATTAAAAAGTTTGTGGCTCAAGGCAAGGGAAAAAAACACATAATTTTTCCATAACACAATGAAGATAAGAAGAGCAAGAAACCAAATAAAAAAAATTCAAGTTGAAAGCCAAGAGGTAAAAGGAGTGGAGGAACAAAAAAATCATCCTATAAGCACTTTAAAAACTTACTTTCAGCCAATGAAGAAATGGTTGAAAGTGAATACTTCTTAAAGCACACAAAAGGAAAAATGCAACAATAAGCAAGGATCTCAAAGAAGAAGAGGTAGTGACGACCATATGGAGCCTACATCTGGAAAAAGCCCCAGGGCCAGATGGCTTCACGATAACATTCTACAGATTTCATTGGTATACCATTAGAAAGGATTTCTTAAGAATGGTGAAGAATGTTTTCAAAAAAAAAAATAGGAGGCAACACTGAATCCTCCTATCTTGCTCTTATCCCAAAAGAAGCAAATTCCTCAACTTTCAATAGGTTTCGCCATATCTCTCTCTACAATTCATCGTATAAGATAATAACAAAAATAATTGCAAATAGAATCAAGGAATTACTTCCAATAATTATATCTAGAAACCAAGGAGGATTCGTGATGAATAGGCAAATCATAGATAATATAATTATTATATAGGAAGCGGTTCACTCCAGTATACTAAAACAAGAAAAAAGCCTCATAATCAAACTAGATATGGCAAATGCATTCAACAGGGTCAGTCATCCATATCTAATGGCTATCGTCCAGAAACTTGGATTCTTTAGAGAAATTGTGGGAGTCATACAGGCATGCATCTCTACTCCATGGATTGTCCCCCTTGTAAATGGAAGGCCCGGTGACTTCTTTCATAACACAAGAGGCCTTAGCAAGGTTTTCCTCTCTCTCCCTTCCTATACATTATAATGGTGGAAACATTAAGCAAGGCTCTAGAAAATGAAAGAAATGAAAGAAATATCACAGGGATCGGAATAGCAAAAGGAGTAAAAACAATAAAGCGCTTAGTCTTTGCTGATGACACTCTAGTGTTGGGAGGGGCATCAACAATAATAACAAGGAGGTTCAAAAAAGTTCTCGATGACATTTTACAGGTTTCAGGTGGGCTATTAAACGATACGAAATGCAAGATATATGGATCGAACACCCCTCCTAGAATTATGCAAAGGATCTCGCAAATCCTAGACATCCCTATGGAGGAAAAATGGACACACTTCTTTTACATATGACTTCCAATTTCAAAAGGGAACATGAAGATAGAAATATGGACTAAACAAATTGAAAAAATGAAAAACAAAATACAAAGCTAGGGTATGATGTGCTTGAATATGGCACGAAGGGGAATTCTAATAAAATCACTCCTTGCAGCACTACCTATCTATCAATATGCTATAATCATGGCCCGAGCAAGTGCCCACAAACAAATGGAGCTTGTTTTAAGAAGCTTCCTGTGGCAAGGGGGGAGCATGAAAAAAGAACAGTTAGCCTCGTCAAGTGGGAGCAAGTAGTACTACCTTATGAAAAAGGAGGCCTATCAATAAGGAAACTTGGGCTCATGAATGCAGCACTAGGAATGAAAATAGTATGGAGACTAATTACAGGAAAAGAGAGTTGGTGGAAAAATACTCTTAGGACAAAATATATGGATGGGACCAGGAAAATACTTCTTAATGGAAATATCCCAATAAGAACATGTACCCAAGTATGGAAGCTGGTTAAAAAAAAATCCATTAATAAGTAGATGTATTTCTAAAATCCCAGGCAATGGAAAAACAACTTCAATTTGGTAGGACAGAATCATGGGAAAAGAACCATTACAGACTCATTCAGACACTGAAGACATACAAGAGTGGATGAAAGATAATGGTTTCAACACCTTACACTCTATATCTCTTTGGGATCAAAAGGAGTGGCAAGATTGGAAAAGCTTAGCAATCCTGATAGACCTAGAAGGGAAATGGAGCACTTTGATGAGGAAGATGCTTATCATTGGGACCCAAGCGGTGGACACTACACAGTTAGGACTGGATATAAAATCCTTTAAGAACAACCAAATCAACAAGACTGAGATTCTTGGAAAATAGCTTGGAAATCAGAAAGTCTGCCTAAGATCAAAATGTTCATCTAGACTCTACTAAAAGGGAGAATATTGACCAGTGACAACCTATGAAAAAAGGGCTTTCAAGGCCCAACATGACGCCCATTATGCATGAGGCTGAAGAAAATATTCAACACTTATTCCAAGAATTTACCTTTGCCAAAGAATGTTGGTAGCAGTTGATAAGTCCTTTAGAAATAAGAATAAATTTTGAACAACCCCTACTAGACTTTCTTCAAACCCTCGAGAAGGCCTATCCATACACAACAAAGAAGAAAGTCGCAATTTATAGGATATGGAAGTGTATCCCAGTTGTTCTATGTTGGAAAATTTGGTTCACTCGAAATAAGTGCATTTTAAAAAATCAAATTCCAAGGATAGGGAATACCCTCTAAAAAACGTGTGGTTTAACTTTTGAAATCCTAAATGTCAAAGGAATAACACCAACAAATAAAAACACTCTTCAGCAGGAAGAGCGAGACTGGCTCAGCAAAGCCATAATAAAAAATAATGGACAAAAAGGAAACAAGAAGATAAACTGAGGAAATATTTGGAAAATAAGAATGAGCGAAGAGGAACTGACAAACTGTACGAAAAATTAGAACAGATATTGTCTATACTTTGATGGGGCCTCAAATCATAACTCGGGAAAGGCAGGGGTAGGGGGAATAATCCTAGATCCTAATGGGAAAGAAAATGTCACATATGGATGGGGATTGGGACAAATCTCAAATAATAAGGCAGAAGCATACAACGTGTTAATGGGAACAAGAGTTATCAAAAAAAGAGAAATTCAAAATCCTATCATAATAGGCGATTCAGCCATAATAATAGAGGCAATGGCAAGAAACAGAAACCCAAGCAATGATTTCATGAACATAATTCTTAGAAGAATAAGGAAGAACTTGGAAGGCTCTAGCAATGTAATATTTAGACATGTCTTGAGAATTCACGATCAACAAGTGGACCATTTTCAAACCAAGCAGTGGAAAGAAATGAAGGGCATGTTCGTGAAAACCAATAAGAATACCATAACTCTATTCCTTAATGAGCAACCACAAGCACAAGGATAAAGATCACCAAAATCAAGGAAAAACCACAAGGATAAAATCAATAAATCAAAAAATAACAACCAAAAAGCAACAAAGGACTCATCACTGTAGTAACAGCTAGGAAGTCAAGGAAATGCATAAGAAAATCCATGAAACTCTAGACTCTAGCATGAGAAACGACAGGAAGGAAGATCACAATCATGCCCACAAGAACCATGTTGCAAACTATTTCATCAAAGGGTATACAACATTCTAAATATGGTGGTGCTTCCACATGGCTAAGTGATGAAGCATGTCCATGAGCCAATTCACCCTCATAAATAGCCTCAACACCCCCATCACTGTCCACTTCTCCTACCCACCTGCAATGGCTAGCCAGGACTTCATGAGGTCACCCAGCTGACATGACATACCCCCTTCGTCTAAGGATTCCACTATATAATCCAGAACACAAAGACCAATTTAATTCAACCACCCAAATGGTGTAGCTTGGTAATCAAATCCCACTTTAAAACTCAACAAGATAAAAATTGTCAAAAATTACATATCCTACCATAATTATCACTAAAGAAGCACCCCGATGATTACAAAATTTCCTCTTCAATAGAGTACCCCAAGAAACCAAGGAAATAGGTAGTGAGCCCAAGATCTTGAACTATATCTCTCAACCCTAAGAAAATTTGGAGATAGATATGTGCAACAAATACCACTAAAGATGACAACGGCCATGACAAATTCTTGAAAGCATAAATATGAGGAAACCCAAAAAGAACAAATGAGCACCAAATCTAAAATTCCATTTACAAAGGAACTCTTATGGCCTAGATGTAGAACCATATTTCTTACTAAACAAGGAAGAGAATAAAACCAGCCCATTTTAACTCCTCCAGCAAGAAAATTTAGTAGTTCTCTTGTCCTCACCACGTCGCACCATCCAAAGGATAGTTCACCACCCTTCAGCTCACTGAGGTGAAAAAATGTGCAAGTTAGCACACCATAGTGACCAAATCACAAGCCCCACTAGCTTGCATTATACTTTCACTCTAAAGAAACCACTCGAATGAGAATGTGATGTAGGGTAGGCCTGCAATAACTAGGATCTTCAAACACTCCGTTTTGCCCCTCAGAAAATACTCAAACTGTTGCCATTCATTCCAATATTCCCATAAAGACCAAGGATCTATTTTCGTCCTTCTCTTCACAATCAGCTAAAAGTCTTACCACCCCACTTAAATATAACAGTTCAGATAGCGAAAGTTGATTTTCTTCACCTGTACTGAAAACGTCTTGTTCCTATTTCACTAAAAAAATAGCAATCATCTCAAATGGGTTGTATAAATGGTTGGTGATGCCATTTGGGTTATGTAACACAACTAGTACTTTTACGTTCCTGATTAACAAAATGTTCGAGTTTATTGGGAAATTTGTGATTGTGTATCTTGAGATATACTAATTTTGAGCAAAACCATGGAGGAACATTTTCGACATGTTCCATATGTTCTGGAAAAGTTGCAGCAAAACAAGTTGCTGATAAATCTAAAGGAATGGACTTTCTTTGAAAAGGAGTTGGTCTATTTGGGTTTCGTGATTGCATAGAATGAGGTCCAAATGAACCCAGAGAAAGTTGCAGCTATACTTACTAGCCATCCCCTAAGAGTTTGTTTGAAGTTCGAAGTTTACATGGGTTGGCAAGTTTTTATCGTAAGTTTATAAGGGATTTTAGTGGAAGTTGCGCACCTATTTTGGATGCAATCAAGAGGGCAAGTCAACCTTGTCAGTGAATTGAAGCTGCAGAAAAGAGCTTCGAGATATTAAAAAATAAGATCACTAAGAGGCCAATTTTTAGGCTACCTTACTTCAACAATTTTTTCAAGTTCTTTGCAATGCCAATGGTACAACCATTGGGGCCATACTCAGGCAGGAAGACAAACTTGTTTCTTATTTCAGTGAAAAGTTGAATCGAAGTAGGCAAAATTACTCGTCTTATGACATGGAGTTCTATGTTTTCGTCCAAGAATTGAAGCATTGAAGGCACTATTTTCTAGGTAATGAGTTTGTTTTATTTTTAGATAATTTTGCATTGTAGTACGTTATGCAGTAGCGTAAGCTAAACTACAAGCATGCAAAGGTGGTTGAATACTTGCAAAGTTACACGTTTTTGTTGAAATATATCAGTGGTCAGGCCAATAAGGTAGCGGATGCATTGAGTAGGAGGGTTTTTCTCTTACAGGAGAGCACGAGACAAGTGTTGGGTTTTGAACACCTGAAAGAATTTAATCAGATGGATGCAGATTTTAAGGAGGCTTATGAAGCCTGCCAAAACCCTTTGATGAGGAACAATAGTCCATGGTTGGACTATAAACTACAGGAGAAGCATTTTTTTAAGGGAGGACAAAAGAAAGAAGCAACGGATGTAATCTATAGGGTGTGGGGTTTACAGTTTAGTTTTTAGGTTTTATAGTACTTTAGTAAATGATTTTAATAAACAATTAAATAAATGTTACAAAGGAAATTTTAAACAGTTACAAAATCCTTAGGGTTTAGGGTTTAAGTTTTAGGGTTTATAACACTTTATTAAATGCTTTTAATAAACACTTAAGTCAAAGTTATAAAACAATTTATAAAATGTTATAAATCACTTATGCTTTAGGGTCTATAATACCTTAGTAAATTCATTTAGGGTTTAAGATTTAGGCTTTAAAAGCTAGGCTATAAGGGTTGGGGTTTTATGTTTAGTGTTTAGGGCTTTTATCACTTTAGTAAATTATTTTAATAAAGACTTAAATAAAAGTTACAGAACACTTTTTAAAATGTTATAAAATTCTTAGTGTTTCAGGTTTAGAGTTTAGGATTTTGGCTGTAGGGTTTAGAATTTAGGGTCTGTGGTTTATAACACTTTTTGAAATGATTTTATTGAAAACTTAAATAAAAGTTTCAAAATAATTTTAAAATGTTATTAAATTCTTAGCGTTTATGGTTTAGGGTTTCGGGTTTAGAATTTAATTTTTATAACACATTAGTAAATTCTTTTAATAAACACCTAAATGAATGTTAGAAAACACTTTTTAGAATGTGATAAAATGTTTAGGGTTTGGGGTTTGGCAATTGGAGTTTAGAGTTTATGGTTTACAGTTTAGGGTTTATAACACTTTAGTAAATGATTCTAATAAACAGTTAGTAAAAGTTGCAAAACATCGTTTAAAATTTTATAAAAATGCTTAGGGTTTAGGGTTTGGAATTTAGGGTTTAATGTTTACCTTTTAGGATTGAGGATTTATAACACTTCAGTAATTGCTTTCAATAAACACTTAAATAACTGTTACAAAAAAAATTAAGACATTATAAAATAATTAGGGTTCAGGGTTTAGGGTTTAGGATTTGGGGTTTAGGATTTAGGATTTAGTGTTTAGGTTTTCACGTTTGTAACACTTTAGTAAATGCTTTTAGTAAACACTTAAATAAAATTTATAAAATACTTTTTAAAATGTCATAAAATTCTTACGGTTTAGTGTTTAGGGTATATTCTTTGGGAATTAGGGTTTAAGACTTATAATGCTTTATTAAAAAAAATTAATAAACATTTAAATATAAGTTACAAAATGATTTTGAAAATGTTATAAAATGATTTTGGTTTAGGGTTGATGGTTTACGGTTTACAGTTTACGGTTTAGGATTTAGGGTTTAGGGTTTATGGTTTGGTGTTTAAAATATTATAAAATGATTAGGGTTTAGGGTTGATAACACTTTAGTTGATTCTTTTTATAAGCAATTAAAAAGATTTACAAAATGCTTGTTAAAATGTTATAAAATTCTTAGTGTTTGGCATTTAGGGTTTAAAATGTTATAAAATACTTAGGGTTTAGGGTTTAGTGTTATAAAATGGTAAAGGTTTAGGGTTTAGGGTTTAGGGTTTAGGTTAGGGATTTGGTTTTAAGTTTTATTGCTTAGGGTTTATAGCTCTTTATTAAATTATCTTAATAAACACATAATTAAAATTTACAAAACACTTTTTAAAATGTTATAAAATACTTAGGGTTTAGGGTTTAGGGTTTAAATTTTATAACACTTTAGTAAATGGTTTTACTAAACACTTAAATAAAAGTTACAAAACACTTTTTAGAATTGTTATAAAATGCTTAGGGTTTAGGGATTAGGGATTAGGGTTTATAATATTTAATAAATTCTTTTAATAACAACTTAAATAAAAGTGACAAAATGGTTTTTAAAATTTTATAAATTGCTTAGGGTTTATGGTTTAGGGTTTATGGTGTAGGGTTTGAGGTTTGGGTTTTAGCGTTTAGGGTTTGGGGTTTAAGGTTTAGTGCTCAAGGTTTATAACACTTTATTAAATTCTTTTAATAATCACTTAACTCAAAGTTACGAAACAATTTATAAAATGTTATGAACCACTTATGGTTTAGGGTTTATAAAACCTTCGTAAATGGTTTTAGGCTTTAGAGTTTAGGGTTTAGGGTTTATAAGACCTTAGGAAATCATTTTAGGGTTTATGATTTAGGGTTTAAAAATTAGGCTATAGGGTTTGGGGTTTTGTGTTTAGGGTTTAGGGTTTATAGAGATTTAGTAAATTATTTTAATAAACACTTAAATAAAAGTTACATAACACTAAATGTTAGAAAATTCTTACTATTTCGGGTTTAGAGTTTAGGATTTGGGGTTTAGTGTTATGAAACCAACTCACAAAAAGATAGAAAAGATATCTCAATGCCTTAGAATTCAGCCTCTTCAAGGGGGCAACCTCCTTTACATTACACAAATGAATTATTCTTTTATCATTCAAATGACAAAACCTCCTTTCTATATATAGGAGTCTAAGGAGTCACAATATAACCCAACAAACCTAACAAAAATAATACAAAGGCACAAAAATAACAATAGATGGATTCTATGGGGTGCGACAATAAAAATATGGGGACAATAGGGGCACAAAAATATTAATAAGGGATACAACTACAATAGTAAAGGGGTAATTGCTAGTGTTATAGGGACCTAACATGCCCCTCTCCTTCAAAAAGGTGTTTCCCTCAACACTTGAGTAGTTCTGGATACTTCTATATACGATTCTCATCCTCCAATGTGGAATCTTTAGTGGATAAGTTCTTCTGCTTGATGAGATACTCTGAAGTTGATAAATTTCATAGCTATCGAGTTCTTGTTTCTGTGACTTCTTCTGATTCCAATATAATTTTTGCTTCCTTGTCAAGTTCTAGAAATATACTTTGAACTGGGAGCTTGTTGCCTATAACCTTCTTTAAACATGAAACATGGAAA
>APFE031024881.1:19095-30920 GCA_000404065.3 Pinus taeda | reverse complement strand
GAATTCAAGCAATCCTTCAAATTCCATACCCAAGAAACATAAAAGAGTTGCAAGCATTCCTTGGAAAGATCAATTTCCTAAGGAGATTTATCCCAAACTTAGCAGAAATGATAAGACTGCTAAGTAACATGTTAAAAAAGGATGCCAAGGTAAGATGGTCTCTGGAAACCAAGAAGGCTTTTGAAAGCATCAAAGCCGCCTTGACTCAAATGCCCGTACTCACAAGCCCACAATTTGATAAGGATTTTATCATCTTTTCCTTTGCTTCAGATCACACAATAGTTGTTGTCCTTTTACAAAAAGATGATCAAGGAAATGAAAAGCCTATTGCATTTTTAAGCCGAGCCTTAAGAGATGCACCTCTAAAATACCAAATTATGGAAAAATAGGCCTATGCCCTTGTCAAAGCCATCAAAGACTTCAGAGTTTATATTTTGTATTCACATGTGATTGCTTATGTCCCAAACTCTGTTGTAAAATACATATTAACTCAAGAGGGACTAGAAGGTAAAAGAGGCAAATGGATTGCCAGTATTCTTGAATATGACATTGAGATAAAACCCACAAAGTTGATAAAGGGACAAGGTTTAGCCAAGCTAATGTCCGAAACAAATCTTCAGGCCTTAGACATTAACCAGCTGGACAATGAACAGGAGCTGGCGACTCCACAGATCAGTGAAACCTTTTTACAATCCCCATGGTATGCCGATATTTGCTATGTATTGTTAAACCTGTGTGCTCCCCCAGGACTGTCCAAAACCAAGAAAAGATTTTTGAAGATCAAAGCTCTAAAGTTCTGTGTCTTAAATGGTGCCCTGTTTTGGAAAAATCATGAAGGAATACTGCTAAACTGTTTAACCATAAATAAAACCAACAGCATCATGAAAGAGTTCCATGCAGGGGACTGTGGAGGGCATCTATATTGGAAGTCCACTGTTGATAAGATTTTAAGGGCTGGTTATTATTGGCCCTCTCTGTTTGCAGATGTCAAGAAATTTTTTGTCTCATTTCACAAATGCCAAATCTTTGAAGGAAAAATAAAACTGCTCCCTTTGCCCCTTAAGCCTATCTCGACCGAACAGCCTTTTCAACAATGGGGTCTTGACTTCATAGGTGAAATCCACCCCTCTTCTTCAGGCCAGCACAAGTGGATTTCAACAGCCATCGACTATTTCACCAAGTGGATTGAGGTCATCCCATGTAGGCAAGCCAATGACTCCACTATTATCCGGTTCCTTGAAGACAATATCCTTTCTAGATTTGGCTGCCCTGAGAAAATCATCACTGATAATGCTGCTGATTTCAAATCCAGAAAGATGATCAACTTCTGCCATAAATTTCACATTACCTTGGGCCACTCTTCAGCTTATTATCCTCAAGGTAATGGCTTGGCTGAATCATCCAACAAAAGTCTCATCAACATTATAAAAAAAGTACTGGAAGAAAAAAAAAAGAGTTGGCATAGGAAGCTCACAAATGCCTTGTGGGCAGACAGACTTTCAACCAAGAAATCCATTGGGATGAGCCCTTATGAGCTAGTTTATGGCATGGAAGCCATATTTCCTTCATCTTTGGCATTCCTATTATCAAACTGTTACAGGAGATTCAGGCTGAACCAAACGATATTCAAAGAAGAATTAATCAGACCATTCACCTTCAGCAAACCAGAGAGCAAGTGTATGACAGAGCTCAAATTTTACAGGAAAAGCTCAAAATAATGTTTGATAAGGGAAATAAGGCTGAGGATTTCCGGGTTGGCAGCAAAGTTATAAAGTGGGATTCACGAAGAGAATACAAGGGCAAACATGCAAAGTTTGATTTTCTTTGGAAAGTTCCATTCATTATCAGTGCAGTGCAAGGCAACAACACATATTTCCTCAAATCTGAAGATAGCAGCACAGCTGAAGAAGGCCCTGTAAATGGCCGAATGTTAAAACATTATCATGATCCCTTTTGTTGAAAATCTCCTAGAAAGATGATGTCTGTACATAAATGTTTGTATATAACAGCATTTTATTTCATTTTGTATATAAAAGTCCAAGCAATAGAGCACGCAGAAGAAAGCAGGCGGTGCTACACAGGTCACAGACATTTCAGTTGAGGGAAAGTGTTGTTCTTATTCCCACAGTTTCAATTATCAGACAGTCAGCACTGAAAATTTTCAATTTACAGCAATAATAGAAGATCCAGGCAGTCTGACCTGCTGTTCTTGACTTTTCACAAGGAAAAGCCATCCCCAAGTGGAGCCACTGTTAGCCTCCTGCTGCAGCAGGTTACTCATCTTTCATTATTTACATTTTTACATGCCAAATATGTCATTCTTCGCATGCTGCAATGTTCCATATTTTCTACAGAGGCCAAAGAAGGTTGCCATGAGAGTGTGCCAGTCCAAGTGCCACTACTGTGTTCCAATTTTGATGAACTATTCCATTTTGAACAATTCTCAGTTAAAGGGAGGTCCAAACAGTTTAATCTTGGTCTCCCTAGGTTTCAATTTCTTGTTTTAGAATATAGAGGATGAATATCTGTCCAAACAGCTTAACCTTGGCAGATTCTTAGACAGGTAGAGAATCAAAGGAGCCCAACTGCTTAATTTGGGCCCTTGGAGGAAATAAGTGTAGATGTAGATAGGAAGACATAAAAAGAAAAAGTTGAAAAAGCTGGGTCTGTAAGTCCAAATGCACCCAAACCAAGAAGAAGAAAAAATGTTAGGAAAGTAGGGTGGGTAGGTAATTTTGAGGTTGCAAAATGTTGATTTGTGATCAATTCCACATTTTCAAGTTTTGTATTTATCCAGATCGCAGTTATCAGGCAGTTCCCATTTGAAGGACTTCAAGCGAGGCATGTATAACTCCCCCTTCTTCTTATTTCCCAAATCATTCACTAACATCCTCTCAAGGACCCTGGGATCTGTCCAAGAGTCTATCTTCACTCCACTCTTGTTCAAACCAAGTTGACATCTGAGTTGGCTTAGTGAAAAGAAGCCACATTTCTTGTGTAAAAGTCATTTCTCCATAGTCCATTCACTTCCTATGTCTAAGTTTCAGTTCACAAAATTAGCCCCTCCCCTACACTTCACCTCGCAAATTCATATTAACTTCTAATTCTATTTATTAGCTCCCTAAATCATTTCCCTATCCCCTATTATGCAAAAATATATATAAACCCCCAAAAATATTAAACATTCCCCCCATGGAAACTATAGCCAAATAAATAAAAGTTGGGAAATGTTCGATTCATCTGGGATCTAGTATTAGCCTTCCGTGTCATTACTCTCGGGATTTATTTAACATCTGGTTAAATAAATAACCCTGCTAAACCCTTTCTCCACACACCAAACCATACCACACCCCGCGCACATTGTATTTTGGATTTTATTGATGTTTGATTAATAAAATAACCACAGTCCCCCACCAAAGCACACCAATTTCTAAAGTTCAAAACCCACCCGAAGCCGCGAATAATTAAAGTTTATGGCATGCGCAGTTTGATTAAAACCCGTGCATCTTCTCCTCCCGTCCACTGTCGAATCGCCTCTCCCGGATCCGACGGCCCTCATGCATATTGGGCGCCCTTACGTAACAGTGCGATAGCACCAGATGGACGACAGTTTCCCTGTTGTACACCGGGACAGCTGTCGGCTGTTCATTGCATCGGGCCGCCCCTGACATATATCGCTCCCGTACCAAAGGCGGTCCGACGCAAGCCAGAAACCGCTCTCCCCTTACGTGACATGAGCGCCACGTCACCTGCCATGTTGCCGCCATCTTACCCCTTCCTGCCTGCGTCGGCCTGCCACCGTACTGCCACATCATCACCCACCGTACTGCCATGTCACCCTGCTGATGTCATCATGCTAACGTCATCACCATACAAGAGGACCCCACTGCTGATGTCATTCATCGTACCGCTGACGTCAGCAGCTGAAAAAATGCGCAAGTGCAAAATTGAGGCTTCGGAGGCCTAGAATGAAATTCTGAGGCAATTTTCGATGCGCGATTAATGCTTAGCGCTAATCATGCATCGCTACGGGAAATGGTCCATATTGGAGAATCTTTGGGGAATCTTTTGATTTCTCAGCCATTGTTGCGCCGAAAAGGGTAGAAAAGGCCCGCTTTTGTAGTTTTTAATGTATCAGAAGAAAGAGAAAGACCTGGTTCAGGCATCAAAGAGTATCAGAGCAGATGTGAAGCCAAAATCCATGTCAAAGAGTATTAGTGTTGTGGTGAAGTGTATCAGTGAAGATATTCTCAGGGCTCGAGGCGAATAAAACATTAAAAGAAAACCTTCAAAGTCAAGAAGCAGTTAAGGAACCATTCAAAGCTCATCATCACAATGACTGCACATTAAAACTCACATAAGATCAGTGGACCAAAACTAAAAGCACAGTTATTGCAGAACCACTGCACCAGGTCACCAAGGACGCCATATTAATTCATTTTGATCTAGTTGCCTCTGGCGCAGCCCAAAGGATATTTACTTGCATTTAATTCCAGCACAAGTTTAGGTTTAAAAGCTTCCCTGCAGACCTATTTAGGTCAGCTGTAATAAATACTTTTGGATATTTTACCTATAAAGACGACCCTGAACAATGTAATGAGGGTTGGTTTTTGTTGGTTAGATGTTTTGCTTGAGCAGAGACTCGCATTGTATATTTGATAATTTCTATAATCAAAGACTGCTTAAGAGCTTGGAGAATGAATTGAGTACTGTGTTTAAATGGTTGAAGAGTGACTGTGGAATTCTTGTGCTGATACATGACTCAATAAGTGCTTCTTACCTCTGTTTTTCCATTCATATATCATTATCTAAGTAGCAGAAAGAAAGATTAGCTTAGAATTTGTTTAAGTGCACTCTATGCTAAATTTCTGTTGTTTCTTTATGTTTTCATCTGTTTTAGGCATAAATATGAATTCCATCTGGCTCATGTTTGCCCTAATTCACCATATGTGACAGTTAGCCAGGGATTCTTAACTGCCCCTAGGTAGAGCTCATCCTTCTTCCCTCTATTAAGCTAATTGAGAGATTCTTAATTGCCTCTCATTCCTTACATTTCATTCCATCTTTCAGCTTGTAGGTTGTTTCATGTGCAGCTACCATGCTCCATTTCCTCTTGTGACCAAGAAAATGCACCATCAGTCTTACTCCCCGACTCCATGCCCAATGGTTTGAACTTATCACTCTATGCCTGCCTCTCTGCTTGAATGCATCTTCCTTCCATTCAAACACCATCCAAATCAAAACAAAACCCACTAAACCCAATAGCTAGCCTAAAATCATCATCAACAAAGCTAAATCATTAAGAGAGAGCCCTCTCTGATTACAGGTGGGCTAGAACCTGTAATCCAAAGATTGGTTTGTGGTTACCTCGGCCATATCCCTTCAGGAGCTTAGGGACAACCTGAGTGATAACATAATGGCGACTCCACTGGGGACCTTCCTTAGATAATCTCGCAAAACCAGTCCGAAGCTCCGCAGAGAAAAAACCGACCTCAAAAGGTTTCTGTTAATCTATATTCTTAGAAAAATTCCCAAAAAACAAGCTAGAATCTGGCTCCCAAGAAGCATTCACATTACACAAGATCAAATCCAGATCCAAATGCCCCAGCTGTTTTTGATAACCCCAATATAATTCCCAAGATCATTAGAAAACAAGAGCAGCAAGAAGGTTTGACTGCTTCCAGTTCTGAAATAGTTCAGCGTAGCCATTTAGCAACCCCTGTCAAAGTTTTATTTCGTTCAACCCCAACTTCCCCTTGTTCATCATCCACTTCTCCAGGCACCTCTTCTACACCTCCATCCACTGTGAATACCACCACTACCACTCCTATTATCCTTGTTACCCTGGTTGTTCCACTTATCCCAGTTGTTATGGCTAATAGATATGCGCCTTTACAGCTGCCTGCAAATCCCGGGGCTATGCCTCAGGATTATCAGACTAAAATTACCTATTTTGATGGCGCAAATTCCTGCACAACCCTTCAGCATACAAAGAAAATGTAGGATTACTTTGAGAGCTATGAGATTGATGATGACAGTGTAAGAATGAAAATTTTTGTCCAAAGTTTGATCGGTGACGTTAGGACTTGGTTTAGAGCACTCCCAGCCAATTCCATAGGAGACCCAAAAGCTTTATACCAGTCATATATCAACAGATGGGAGAAAAAGAAAGACCCCTTGCACATATTATCAGAATATGACACCATCAAAAGAGGCCCTCAGGAGACTGTTTTGGATTACTGTGCAAGGCTCAATAATGTTTACAATGCAATACCACAGAACTTAAGACCTCCACCTGATCTTGCCTTATATAAATTCCCTGATGGCTTTGATCCCGAAATGGCTTATCAGCTAAGGGAAGGAGCCCCTCAAAACCTTGCAAAGATGCAAAATGTTGTTGTTAGTGTGGAGGCAAACCTAATTGCCAAAAGAAACAGAGTTAGAACCGAGAGAAGAACCACCTTTAAGGAAGAACCCTCAACCTTAGACCAAAAACTAGATGCTATTATCAGTGGCATGCATAGGCTGGGAGACAGAGTAGAGATTGTTGAGAGAAAATCTTCATGGGAAGGACAACAGTCTAATACCATAAGGAACCCAAACTTCAAAAAAAACCAAACCACAAATGCTGGAAGGGCTACTCCCGACCATGATATTAGGCCTCCTTTTCAAGAAAACTACAAAGAGGCATCCACATCCAGTGAACCCACAGAAGATACTCACATGAACTTAATAGATTCGAAAAATGAGTAGCAAATCTTTCTCACTCAAGAAGACCAAGACTACCTTGATATAAAACAGTTTCAGACCAAGATAGGAGAGTCTTTTGATTTTAAACAAGGTTATGATTCTGCTGTGTATGAGGTCCATAAACAATACAAGCTAAGAACAAGAACCATTGAAGTCCCTGCACCAAACAAAGCCAAGGACAACAAGCAGCCCAATAAGATTAAAGACAAGGCTGTCATAGCAGAACCAACTGATATTGCTGTCCCAAACCCGCATTAAGTGACTGTAGAGGACATAATAGACATACAGCCTCCTATTGATCAACCTCTGCCTCCTTCTTCCTCAAAAGAAAATTTGAACAGCTCACCTGAAAGCCTTTCCAAAACAGAAATACCACAAACTATCTTTCACCATAGCGCAGACAATCAAAAGGACAACAAAGAAAGTATTCTTGATAAGGAGAAATATGCTACTATTAACGCAAAGGTTCCATTGGAAAAACCATTCAATCTAGAAGCAGAGATTGGAAAACTTAAGATATCTATCCCCCTCTCAGAACTTGCCAAACATGATGTATATAGGCAACAAATTCAAAGATCACTTCAACTACTAGAGGTCAGGGATGATTTAAATGTTGTAGATGATACCCCTGAACTGCTGTTTGGTCCAGAAGTTAATGGAAAAACAACATATGGATCTGTTCCACCTTTTTATGTCAGTCTACACATACATGACAAAATCTTGCACAATGCTATGTTTGACTCAAGTGCCTCACACAATCTTATGCCCAAAGCTGTAATGGAAAAGCTGAACCTTGATGTCATAAGACCCTACAAGGATCTGTACTCCTTTGACTCAAGTCAAGTCAAGTGCTTAGGCTTAATCAAAGACCTTTGTGTGTCTTTAGTCCAATTTCCCAACAAGACAATCCTAATGGACGTAGTAGTTGCTGACATTCCAACAAAATATGGCATGCTCCTACCAAGATCATGGGGAGAAAAACTCCAAGGATCCATCCAACTCGACCTCTCTTATGCCACTATTTCTATCTTTGGGCAACCAAAGAGATGTATAGAGAAACACTCATGAAGTATGTGGTGAGTAGTGAGGAAAAGCCCCAAAATTTTCCAATATACTCAATCCATTCCGATATGGATTCATTTATTTTGTTTAATGATGACACCAATCCTCCAACTAATGAGAAACCTCTAGCTCTAGAGCTAGAGACATGCATAAGTGAAGAATCGGTTGCCCATGCCCATGAAATAGTTTCAACAGTCAAGGCAGCCAGTAAACAAAAGGAACCTCCTCAAACAGAAATTTTAGATCTGCCCATTCCTAAAAAAACTGAAACTCTTGATGCAAACCAAAAACAAGAAATTACATGGTATTTAGAGTTTGATGGTTCTTTCAACAAGTTAGGAGCAAGGGTAGGTGTATGGATTCACAATTCACATGAAAATCATGCAGAAGGCCATGCCTACAGACTAAATTTAAGATGTACTAACGACATGGCAGAGTATGAAGCTCTCGTCTTAGGCCTAAAACTTCTCAAAGTTCTAGGAGCTACAAAAGTGTCCATCCTAGGTGATTTCGATTTGATTATCCAACAAATGAAGGGAAACTTTGTTACTAATGACAATAGGATGAGGGCCCATAGGACTGCTGCAACAGATATACTTAACACCTTCGCTGAATCCGAGCTTGCCAAGATTTCAAGAAATCATAACCTACATGCACACAGCCTAGCCACTTTTGCTAGCACATGCAAGCTTCCCAATGACAAACAAATTAAAATCAACAGGCTATAACATCTGTGACAACAAAACAAATCCTTAATCCAACTTCTTTTGACAATGCAAACAGAGAAGAACTGAAACGAATGCATTTAGAGGAAATAGCCAAAACAGAGGCTGAGTTCATTGATCTGAAGAATAATTTTCTGCCTGCTAGCCTTACTCCATTAGAAGATATGTTTGATGACAATGATGTGCCCAAAAAGCCAAAAATGGAGCCTTTAGATGCTGCTATAGAAGAACACAACATAGGGATATCAGAACAACCCAAAATGATTAAATTATCTAAAAATCTGCCCCTTGATCAAAAACCAAAGTATGTGGATTTGTTCAAAGAGTTCCAAGATGTATTTGCTTGGAGTTATGAGGACTTGAAGTCCTATGACACCTCAGTGATTCAACATACCGTTCCCTTAAAACCAAATCAAAAACCATTCAAGCAGAAACTTAGAAGAATAAATCCTATGCTTCTTCCGCTCATTGAAAAGGAAGTGAAGAGAATGTTTGAAGCAGGTATTATAGCACCCCTCATATTTTCTGAATGTGTATCCAATCTGGTTCCCACAAGAAAAAAATCAGGTGAGATCAGACTGTGTGTAGACCTAAGAAACTTAAACCAAGTCTCTCTAAAAGACCACTACCCTTTGCCTAAAATGGGCCACATCCTACAAAGAGTAGTGGGTTCCTCTAGAATCTCTCTACTAGAAGGATTTTCAGGTTTCAATCAAATACTTGTTCACCTGGATGACCAAGACAAGACAACCTTTACCACACTGTGGGGAACATTTAAGTATGTGAAAATGCCTTTCGGGCTTAAAAACACTGGTGCCACCTTTCAAAGGGTAATGGATATTGCATTCGCCAAGGAAATCCATGAATTCCTGGTTGTCTACCTTGCCGACTTAACCCCGTTCTCCAAATCTGATCAAGAACACCTCAAGCACTTAAGGCAGATCTTCATGACATGCAGGAAATATGGCATTTCCTTAAACCCCAAGAAGTCCCTCTTCGGCCTTGAGGAAGGCAAGCTTCTAGGCCATATTATTTCAAAACATGGTATTAGAATTGATCCAGAAAGGATCCAAGCCATCCTTCGAATTCCATACCCAAGAAACATAAAAGAGTTGCAAGCATTCCTTGGAAAGATCAACTTCCTAAGAAGATTTATCCCAAACTTAGCTGAACTGATAAGATTGCTAAGCAACATCCTAAAAAAGGATGCCAAGGTAAGATGGTCTCTGGAAACCAAGCAGGCTTTCGAGAGTATCAAAGCTACCTTGACTCAAACGCCTGTACTCACAAGTCCACAATTTGACAAGGATTTTATCATCTTTTCCTTTGCGTCAGATCACACGATAGTTGTTGTCCTTCTGCAAAAGGATGACCAAGGAAATGAAAGCATTCTTCAGCTGAGCCTTAAGAGATGCACCTTTGAAATACCAAATTATGGAAAAGCAGGCCTATGCCCTTGTTAAGACTATCAAAGACTTTAGGATTTATATTTTATATTCACATGTGATTGCATATGTCCCAAACTCTGCAGTAAAAGACATATTAACTCAAGCAAAAGAGGCAAATGGTTTGCCAGTATCCTTGAATATGACATTGAGATAAAACCCACAAAGCTGATAAAGGGACAAGGTTTATCCAAGCTAATGTCCGAAACAATTCTTCAGGCCTTAGACACCAACCAGCTGGACAATGAACAGGAGCTGGCGACTCCACAGATCAGTGAAACCTTTTTGCAATCCCCATGGTATGCCGATTCTATGTATTGTTAAACCTATGTGCTCCCCCAGGGTTGTCCAGAACCAAAAAGAGATTTTTAAGAATGAAAGCGTCAAAGTTTTGTGTCCTAGATGGTGCTCTCTTTTGGAAAAATCATGAAGGAATTTTGCTAAACTGTTTAACCACAAATGAAACCAAAATCATCATGAAAGAGTTCCATGCAAGGGAATGTGGAGGGCATTCATATTGGAAGTCCACTGCTGACAAGATCTTAAGGGCTGGTTATTATTGGCCCTCTCTATTTGCAGATGTCAAAAAATCTGCTATTTCATGTCACAAATGCCAAATCTTTGAAGGGAAAAGAAACTTGCTGCCTTTGCCCCTTAAACCCATCTCAACTGAACAGTCTTTTCAACAGTGGGGTCTTGACTTCATTGGAGAAATTCACCCCTCTTCTTCAGGCTAGCATAAGTGGATTTTAACAGCCACCGACTATTTCACCAAGTGGATTGAAGCCATCCCATGTAGGCAAGCCAATGACTCCACAATTATCAAATTCCTTGAGGACAGTATCCTTTCCAGATTTGGCTGCCCTGAGAAAATCATCATTGACAATGCTGCTGCCTTCAAATCCAAAAACATGATCAACTTCTACCATAAGTTTCACATTACCTTGGGCCACTCTACAACCTACTATCCTCAAGGTAATGGTTTGGCTAAGTCATCCAACAAAAGCCTCATCAATATCATAAAGAAAGTGCTGGAGGAAAACAAAAACAACTGGCATAGGAAGCTCACAAATGCCCTGTGGGCAGACAGACTTTCAACCAAGAAATCCATTGGGATGAGCCCTTATGAGCTAGTATATGGCATGGAAGCCAGATTTCCTTCATCCTTGGGCATCCCTACTATCAAGCTGTTACAGGAAATTCAAGCTGAACCAAATGATATTCAACGAAGGATTAATCAGACCATTCATCTCCAGCAAACCAGAGAGCAAGTGTATGACAGAGCTCCAATTATGCAGGAGAAGCTCAAAAAAATGTTTGATAAGAGAGCCAAGGCTGAGGATTTCTACATGGGTGACAAAGTTCTAAGATGGGACTCACGAAGAGAAGACAAGGGAAAGCACGCCAAGTTCGATTTTCTTTGGAGAGGCCCATTTGTTATCAGCGCTGTGCAAGGCAATAACACATATTTTCTCAAATCTACGGATAATAGCACAATGGAAGACGGCCCTGTAAATGGCCAAATGTTGAAACATTATCGAGTTCCCTTTTAAAAGGGATACAATGCCCCGTGTATATATTTGTATATTGATGTTTGTATGTATGTCAGTGCTCTCTTTTTTATGTTTGTATAAGCAATCCGATTGCTTGGAACTCAGCAGTGAAGTTAGGGAGATAGAGCAAAAGCAGCCCTCTGTTTTAATGATCAGTCACAGCATCAGTCTCAGGAGAACAGCGCAGCAAAATTTATAAGGTACAACCCATGCAAATCATCCGTTTCAAAAGCCTCTCCCTTTTGCATTGGTTTCAACATAAGGGCGCAGCGAAATGATTGAGTGAAAGG
>APFE031024877.1:0-10539 GCA_000404065.3 Pinus taeda | reverse complement strand
TTTTTCTTCTTCTTACTAGAGATCATGGACACTATATATTGCTCCTTGTTACAATTGGTATGTTTCTATTTCATTTCAACAAATCCACTTCCATCAATGAATTTTTTAAGTATTGTCCAAACGACATTACAATTGAGTTATATTCTTCTTTTTCTATTGCTTCTTCGAGGCTACTACCAATACCAGTATACTCATAAACATTAGTGACATTTTAAAAATATTCATAGTTCGGGTTCTTTCCAACCTTTTCTTCTTTTGACAAATCTTTGTTCTTTTCTACATTACAATATTTGTATTTAGTTTCATCTTTATAATCCAATTTATCTTTAAGAATAGTTACTCTTCCACTTAATAAATCATCTAAAAAAAAATTTCATGTATAATTTGTAACCAATACTCATTTGAAAAGTTGAATTGTTCATAAAGTGTTGCACGTTCATCATTAAAAACTGCATCATAGGGATTTCCCTTAATATCACATTTTACTCCATTGTGAGCTACATACATACTTTCAATCTTGATCCCCGTTATGATGCTTTGAACACAATCACAGTTTTTAACAACACCTTCATCAACTTTAGCTTTTTTACTCCACTTCATGTTGTAATTAATTTCCAGAATATCACAAAATACTTTTGCACTTTTTACTTCACCAAATTCATGCAAAATACTAGACAAAATGTTTTCATCTAATGTTGATATAATAAGAACCAATGTTATTGCGCGCCTTATCTCGATTCTCGGGGATTTATAGAAGTTTCTTGAAAAAATTCCCATAAATATATTGAACCAAGTAGTTCCTCCATTTTAAGTTCCCAAAGCTTAAAATTTTTACAGGAGAAAGATATCAAATCTAGCATTAGTCGCTTCAATATCGCATTGGTTTCTTCATATTCTTTGGAATGGTTAAGATTTATATCTGACATTTCATATTTTTCCTCTACATTTTGATTCTCCGCCTTAATATTTTTGAGTTCTAATCTGAGCACTCTGATTCTCTTTTTTGACACATTGCTCAAATGCTTGCCCCTTCTATAAGTTTCACTTTTTGACCATGCTTCCACTGCGCTACAATAGCTTCGCCGACAACTGCTAGGCTTTCATGCCTCTACAAATTATATAAAGGAGATCAATACTCAGAGCAATGAGAAGCATTAATAATCTTTAGAAAGAAAAATATATCCATTAAAGGATGATTGGGAACCACTTACGTTCCCATCTTCATCGAGGATAATTTCTTAAATGGCTAATGCGTGCAAGTTGCAACTCACAGAGAAATAAACACAACTACGTCTCACTATAACACAAAAGGGGGTTTTAAGAAAAATTTTGGGTAAACTGTCTTAACTTGAGACAAGAGAAAACTTGTCTATTGTCTTTAAGCAGGTGTCTCAAATCGAATTGTCTTAAAATATTGTCTCTATAAATACAATATATAACAAAAGCATTTTTGTCTCTCCAAAGACAATTTCATTTGTGTCTCTCTAGAGACAATATTTGGGATTCAAGACATATTGTCTTTAAAGAGACAATGTCATTGATCCTAAGTATTGTCTCTCTAGAGACAATAAAAAATTACATTGAAAGATAATAATACATCACTTTTGTCTATTTAGAGACAATATAAAATAATGAATCTAGAAAAATATATAACCATTGAAATAAGCTAATATTCAAAGTATTTAATTAAAAATAACTATAATATCATTGATTAATTCATATTAAGACACAGTGGAATTGAACCACTAATCTTCTGCTTATAAAGAAGGTTCTCTACCATTGAGCTAGCACCCTTTAAAGAATTATGTGAGAGTTATGGTAGTCCTTGAAATTTCATATATAGGCATTGATTTTAAACTGGCAATTTCACCGAGAGTTGCAAAGGAATGTCAATAGAAGTAGGAATGTGGAAGCCAATAAGCAAGTGAAATATATGGAAAGTGAAATACAATCGAAATTTGAGTTTTTATATATCTTCTAAGCATGTAGCAAGGAGGTTAAATTTAAGAAGAGATTTACACTAACATAAATATCCCATAACATTGGAAATATTTATAGGCACAAAGTATATCAGCATTTGAGAGAATCCCAAAAAAATTGAAATTTTGTAGAGATGTTACAGAAATCAAAAGGAACAATGGAAATCATGTGTTTACTAATGTTGGGGATGTCCAATCGCCCTTGATCACTTGGTAATGTGCAACAAAAAAAAAAACACAAAGACACCATATCAATCATTTTTACCCCACCTTGCTTGCCCAATCAAACTTTTGGAGTACATGTTCTACCATTTTATAGGCTAATTTACAAGAAAAAAGATAGAGAAACCAATGTGACCCATTGCTAGAAATTTATCAACAATTGCAATCTTCTTGGAAGGAAGCTAGAAATTGATCGACAATTGCAATCTTCTTGGAAGGCAGTAGGATAATATTACTACAAGATTGAATTTTTCTTTTTTTTAAACTGGATATTATCCATCTCTAATAATCAATAGTTGAAAAACTATTTACTGAAGGACCTTCCCAAATAAGAAATAGTGCCCCCAATATTCATAAGATCTCATTTATGATTTTTTCTTTTATAAAACGGGTTATTATCCATCTCCAATAATCAATAGTTGAAAAACTATTTACCAAAGACCTGCCCAAATAAGACATAGTTTCCCTAATACTCATAGGCTTTCATTTATGATTAAGCCAAGTAGGGGATTCATCTTGGCCAAAATGAAACCCTGTTTTTTCCTCCCTAACAACTACTCTTGCTCCTTTTGTAAAAGTGTAGGAGAAAAAACTAGTAACCTCCATAAACTGTTGAATCAACGAATGTGTTAAATCTAAGGCATCTACAAAGTGAAAATTTGGATATATTAAAATACATATCCTGAAATTTGATATCATATGAATAAATTACATAAGATAAATTTTTATAACTTCGAGGAACTCCTTTCATTGTTTTGATTAGTAATTACAGAACCATGCTGCCTCCTCTCTGTAGTATCATCTGTGGCTATATTTGCAAAATTTCTTTGTGGATTTATCGATCTATTTAATCAATACAAGTAGAAAAATATATGTATAGATGCTTGTAGAATAGATAGCAGAGAATGTCCTTTCACTGTATCAAGTAATTCAACAAACGATAGATAAACAACTGTGGGATGTTAAAAAGTAACTTGTTTGCTTAGAGATGTTTTTATTCTATTTCTATTTCTAAAAGGTCGAACCTGTTACAATGCATTCTGACTCTTTTTCAATGATTGCGTGGAAACAAATTCTCCTAACTGTTATTGGTTACATTTTGATAGTTCATTTTTAGTTCTAAATCTGTTTATTTCCCTACGTTACAATCTGTAAAAGTTAACATGAAAATAAAATAATTGTTTGTAACAGTTTCTCTAATTAACTTTCTACCTTCCTAAATATTGTTTCTTTACGAAATTAAAATAACAACAAAAGAAATGACTACAGATTTCACTTGCAATTTCCTCTTCAGTCTTCTCAGAGACCAAACAACCTTCTGCCATGATGACCCGTCAGCTAGATGCACCTGCATCACTCAAGATTATAGAATATATCTCATTAATAAAATCCAACCTCAACATCAGCGATCCTTCTGTGAAAAATAGAGTTAATTCTCAAAAAGATGACTATGGTTGATTGATCATTATACCAAAATAGTAACATACCATAATATTTGGCAAGATTTTCTCAAATAATTTATAGATACTTCAATTACGTCGCATCAGTTGAAAGCTAATGCATGCAAATGTGGCGACCCAACTTCAAGTAGTGACAGAACTACATATAATCCACAAAATTAGAGTAATTTTATGCTCAATAAAATATGAGCCCAAATGCATGAAAAACACATGAGAAAGTAACAATATTTCCAAAATAAAACCATTTTCTATATGCAAATGTTGTTTATAGGAACATACAAGCAAAATTCCACAATATAGATGACCTTTCAAGCCATGCATATTTCATCTACATTCTTATTCAAATCTATATCAGTTGCATAAAGGTATTTACCTTTTCTATCATATCTATGCCATTAACTTCATATCAACATATGATTTAATACTCTAATCTTACTTATATTCATCATTTAACTTTGTAAGTTACCAATATAAAATTCCTTCATCTTGTTCTAAAAACATGTGCAACATTGAACAAATTCAAAATAGGAAACATTGAAAGTCAAGATACTATAAATTTGGAAAGGACTAGTTATGCATGACTAATTTAGTTGGAATAAAATTTGTATTCTCCCAATACCAAAAATGAAGGTTCTCCCAATATAGTTGTGTATTGACTAAGATATCCCTTTCCAATGTCTTCAATAACACGTCTTTGACTCTTCTCTAAGATATTCCCAAATGAATCACTTGAACATGTACCATTCTATCAAAACATGGTTCTGCTTTCTAATACTCTAAGATATTCCCATAGAGTCACTTGAATAGGTACCATTCTCTCAAAACATGGCTCTCATTTCCAATAGGTAGTACTCCACTCCTTGAAGGTACCAATAGGCCACTCCCTTGAGATAGAGAAAAGCTCCATCAACCAAATCCTCTTCTAAGACTTCAAGACAATCCTTTATTACAAGTTTTTATTTTCATCATTTGATGGTAGAAATAACCCATATGAGAGAAATTTTTTATCCTCTTTAGGTGATAGACCATGGAGAAATTGAGCCATCTTCCCTTCCTCCTTTACCTTCTTTGAAGGCATTCATCCAGTGTATTGTTTTTGACCCTTAGCAATATAAAAACACTTTATTCTCTGGATTACTTACATTAGATCTACTTTTTGTATTTTTATATAGGAGTGGTGCTTGATCTCTCACCATGCATTGAGGCTATAATGCACTTGGGAGTCCCATTGACCTAAGTATAACATAAAACTTGACCTTAATACACAAGACTCTACCACAATTAATGTTGCTTCTCATTCCAACATTTAGCATTTCCTTCATGTTATTGAATTGTGGATACTAAGACTCCATCTCCCCAATCATAGACCTAAAAATGCATGGGGAACGTTAATCTCCTTTCTCTCTAACAAACTTTTCCACATGAGGTTTTAATTTATGAACCAACACAACATTAAATTTCCATTCTCTAACTACTAAATCCCATTTTGTTAGCACCATTTCCATAGTATGAAATTTCTCATTGAAATCAACTCATGGTTACTAATCTACAACCAATTCATCATAATATCTAATTTATTTTCCTCTGTATCTGAATTTACAAAGGTAGTGTAAATTTACAAAGAATACTACCTACAACATGCAAAGAATGAAAAGTTAAAACTAGTTCACCAATTGAAAATAGATCTCCAGTTTATGGTATTGGAAATGCCTAAAATCAACTCTCTTCCTCTTGCATAAGTAAAAGATGATGCCTAGAACAAATAATCTACAGAATATGGACACAAAAAAAAAATTCTAGCAATATCATTATGTAAGAAAGTCAATCATGAAAAAAAATGTTCATGAATGTTTCTTTTGGATAATTTGAAATGGGTTGCGAATAAAAGGAAATAGGAAATAACATAAGTCTACATGTTCTAAGATAAAGAGGACATTTAAAAAAATAAACAATAACATCTTAAGGTTTCTAGGCGTCTTTGTAGCTAATGCCTTCGTGATTGAACGATAAAGATATATTATAGTATTATGTTGCGAGAGAGTTGTCCACTTTACAATAGTATCAACAACTTCAAGGTGACACTACCCATATTTGTCAAAAAGTATTGAATCTTTCCTTCAACAATATTCAAATGCAAAAAGATCAAGGTAGAGAAGATCATTGTTATCATCCATTCACACATGAAAGGTTAGGAATGTATAAAAACTATTGCAAAAAAAAATAAAAATAAAATCAGTGTTATAATCCATTCATACATGGAAGGTTAGGAATGTAAAAAAAGTTACTGCAAACAAAATTAAAAATACTCCAACACTTAACCGACTACATCCTTTACAATATTGTGCTAAAAAATTAACCCATAACATATTCTTAAATTCTTTAATATTTTATAAAATTAATATTTTTACCTTGCACAATAAATGTCAATTGCAATATTATGCAATTTATTCCATCAAAATCACTCACTCTGTATAATACCCAAATTTCCATAATCACGTGAATCTATTCATGAACGTACGAAAGAACCAAAACAGCCATATATTTCATCAAAATAACCTAGAAATACTGGCCAACACAAGATAACGACAAGAATCTAATGAAATAATCATGAAACCACCAATGACGAGGAACAAAGCAACATATTACATAAAATCAATTGGAAATAGCACCTAGATCTATCTAATTCACAGATACTTACTGGTCCAAGCATGGATGTTCCAAATTCTACCAAACAACATATGGGTATGAATGAAGCACAAGGACCATGGTTAGCTAATACACTTTCCCAAAAGTCCATGTACATCTCCCAATAACTTCATAAAAGATTCGGGAAAAGACAATATTTAAAATGCAAAATTTATATAAATATTTTTAAAATTCCAAATTAAGATCCACGTTAGCATCCATATCGTGCTTATTTGGTAGGTTCACTGTCTAGAACTCAAAATTATGACATTTTTTGGGTTGGGAAGCAAACATAACATGACTTGGTTGCTAGGCTACAACACGATACTGAATTGAATGAGTTGGAAGGGTATTGAGAATGGGATACCATTTGGTTACAATTTATACTTGTTGACCTTTCCAATTCTAATAGGGATCCATCATCAAGACACTTACTGAATTGAAAATCCAAACTACTCATACCATTATTTTAAAATTTATAATTTTAAATATAAATGTTATACTCCAATACTTAATTTTGATACCATTATTTTAAAATTTAGAATTTTAAATATAAAGTTTATAGTCAAATACATAATTTTGATGATTTTTTATTAAACGGATTCATAATCATTGGATGGATGAGATTTATATATTACTTTCATCTTGTGTTTTTCCCTCTCATTTTATTATAACATCTTGTGTATTTCCCTCATATTTTATTATATAAGGGTAGTGGGATGGTGAGCTTATCCAGAAAGCTAGTATTTTTATTTACCAGTGAGCTCCATCATTTCTTTTACGTGGTGGTCATTTCAATTTATAGAGTTGTTTCCACATTAAAAAATTTACATAATTTTTTCATTTAAAGAGAATGGTTTGACATGAAGTGTGTTATTCCACAAATAGAGTTAAGGCAAGAAAATTTTTCACTACATTAAGCTTCACAAAATTCCCAATGATGTTGGTGATTTAGATGTAATATTTAAGTATATTGTGAACCATCCTCGATAGGTTCAATGTGGCAAGGTTGGATGCACCAACTCGATGTGACAAGGTTAATGGGGACTTGCAACACTCCAGAAATTCTTTGGTTTGAGCCAGCTCAATCCCCTGGGTATCATTTTGTCAACTTTCATTCTCTCCTTCCAATTTGAATGCCATGTTTATTTTGGTGTTCAAACACATGGAAACGTGGTAGAGATGTAGCAGATTATTAAGCTCAAAAACAAAGCATCTTGGATCAATATTACATAAATGGGGGTTTTAAGATAATAATTGGAATACTTTTTGGTAGATTTTCTTAACTTGGGAGAAAAAAAAATTGTGTTGTCTTAAATATTGTATTTAAGCGAGTGTCTGAAATTGTGGTCTTAAAAAAATGTCTCTATAAGGACAATAGATAACACAAGCATTATTGTCACTTAGGAGACAATCTCATTTTTGCCTGTCCGAAAACAATACTCATGATTAGAGGAAATATGTCTTTAATCCTATCTATTATCTCTCTAGACACAATAAAGGATTATTTTTAAAGATAATAAATTATCACTTTTGACTATCTAGAGACAAAATGAAACAATGAATCCAAAAGAATATCTCACCATTGAAATAAATGAATATAAAATCAATTTAATTAAAAATATACTAAAAAATCGTTGATTAATTCATGTTAGTGGGCAATGGAATTGAACCACCAACCTCCTTATAATATACGTGCTCCTCGATTGAGTTAGTACACTTTAAAGAATTGTGTGAGGATTTATGTTAGTCCTTGAAATTTCTTATAGCCATTAATTTTTAAAAATGATCAACGCAACAATATAACCTTTATAAAATCTATATTCATGTAGCCCCTATTTTTAACTAACTAAAAAAAAAATTAAAGGAGCTACCTCAATGTCACACCCTATAGCATGATACACACAACATGTGGAGTCCATTCAACATAATGCTACAATGTCATATTATCAGTACAAGAATGAATATGAGCATGGAAGGATCAATAGTATCAACCATCCATAAAGCCTACTAACAAGAATGTTTGCATATTGTTGACATACCATACACTGAATGTGAATGAATTTTTCGAAATGGATGGCATTGCTTTAAATTTCTCATCTTAGATAATAATTGCAACCTAAATTTCAACCGCTTTACAATGCAGTATCTATACAAAAATTGAATCAACATAGTCCATCATGAACATTCATTTAAAATGGCCATATCACATAATAATTCAACCGCCTTAGAATGCCAACATATATACAAAAACATATCCAACATAGTCCATGATTCCTTCATGTGTAAAGGGACAATGTGTGCCTCCCTTGGTCTGTTGTAACAATTCCAAATTAGGTAAGGCTTTGTAGTTGAGGGTGTGAACACTACAAACTCTCAAGATGCTACAAAGAAAGAGGTTCTCTAGATTCCATTCATAAATGCTCGTAAATTCCAAACCACAAATTGGAATTCTTAAATATCATCAACAACACCAAATGTTGCAACTAAAAGAGATGTCAAGTCCTACGTCCATGAGGAAAAACCTTAGTGATATCATGAAATGAATTAATAGCATGAATGTATTGGCAAACAAATCATCTTTGAAATTTGGAAATAGATAGTACTAGTGAAGACAATATCGCGATATTTTCGGGGAGATGAGATATCGTTAAATAATGAATCCATATAGGTGAGGATAGTTTTTAGATGGGAGGAATGACTTGTTATAGAGTTTAGATGAGATATCACCAAGGAAATATCACGATATTTTGTCTCCCAAAAAATATCATGATATTTCGGGAAATATCGCTCTAGGATGGAAAATATCGTCCAGCACATGGACAAACATTCATCATCGTGGCTAGAAAAGGCTGAATTCATTTATTGTTCCCTCATTTTTTTTTCTAATTGTTGGAGAAGGAAGGGGAGAGCGTTATGCTTGCTTTCAAGGAGGATTCGAGGTTTGAATAGCCATTATCGCCCCCAACAACGAATATTTTGTCGATCAAAGATTGAAGAACAGTGAGACAATCTTCATTTCTTCCAATAACAGGTATGTTCTAATAAACCCCTCTGTTAATGATTTTTTTGATATTTTTAGAGTTATTCTTGCTTTCCCATTTGTCTATAGACAATTTTCTTGCTTTTTTTTCCATTTTCTTTGATTTTTATGTCCATGAGCAAATGCAAGGGTTTTCTCGATATTTGGACAACAAACTCTAGTTGATTTTTTTTAACTTTCAAATGCACCCTCTTATTGTCATTTATGATTCTTTAGTAAATTCACATTACAAATAATGTAGAAAAATATATTTTGTAAAATGAGGTGGTTATTACTTATTAATTCCAATTAATTCCACAACAATACTAAATCTTTCAAGCCATGCATATTTCATCTACATTCTTGCTTGAATGTATATATGAGTTCCACAAAGGTATTTAGTTTCTCTACCATATCTATTCCATTAAGATCAGATCAACATCTGATTTAATACTCCTAATCTTACTTATATTCATTATGTAACTTTTGAAGTTACCAATATAAAATCCTCTCATCTTGTTCCAAAAACATGTGCAACATTGAACAAATTTAAATTAGGAAACATTGAAAGTCAAGATAGTGCAAATTTGGAAAAGACTAGTTATGAATGACTAATTTAGTTGGAATAAAATTTGTATTCTCCCAATACCAAGCATGAAGCCTCTCCCAAGGGAGTTGTGTATTCACTAAGATATCCCTTTCCAATGTCTTCAATAACACGTCTTTGACTCTTCTCTAAGATATTCCCAAATGAATAACTTGAAAAGGTACCATTCCCTCAAAACATGGCTCTCCTTTTCAACAGGTAGTACTTCACTCCTTGAAGGCACCATCCGGCCACACCCTTGAGATAGAGAAAAGCTCCATCAACAAAATCTTCTTCTAACACTACAAGGAAATCCTTTATTACAAGTTTTTATTTTCAGCCTTAGATGGTAGAAATAAACCATAGGAAATAAAATTTGTATCCTATTTAGGTGATATACCTTGGAGAAATTGAGCCATCTTCCCTTCCTCCTTTACCTTCCTTGAAGGCATTCATCGAGTGTATTGCTTTTTACCTTTAGCAATATAAAAACACTTTATTCTCTATATTACTTACATTAGATCTTCTTTTTGTATTTTTGCATAGGAGTGGCACTTGAGCTCTCACCATGTATTGAGGCTATAA